>CACRXK020012031.1:0-15594 GCA_902702795.2 Paramuricea clavata
TATTCGTGTTCACAGACTGTAAAAACAATCGATTTCAAAAGACATTAATTTGGCAGAACACGAATATATAAAGCTGAACTATGCGTTTAAGTAATTTAAAGCAGATACAGTCGTGCTTTATCAGATATAAAGCACTCCTACGCGCGTGCTTTTATAATATATACTATGGTGTATAAAGAGCGCTCGCTTTATAATATGGATAGAGTGGATATGTAGTTTTTATTTACCTCAAAAGGTTGCCACAACAGCCCGTTTCATCCAAGAGGAATCATCAGGTGGCTCAACAGCCTGTTTCATCCAAGGTTGCCACAACAGACTGTTTCATTAAGATTCCGAAAGGAATAATCAGCTATGATGATTCCCCTTGGATGAATTAAACAGGCGGTTGCATGTAGCAACCAATTTGAGGTAAAAAAAATATTTAAATGTATGTTTGAATATAGCAACATCGCATGGTTAAGGGTATTTCAAACTTTTAAGTTAACGCATTTGATGGGAGGTGGTATAACCTTCAGTTATACGCTTGTGAAAGAAGTGCACTTCAAAACAACACATGAATCTAATATGCATGTGCGAACATGCTGTATGTCATTTTTAAAGCTTATATAGGTGAGGGCTTTCAAAATCATTTTGAGTAAGCGGCCCGTAGTAAAAAAGTAGGGGGATGAAAGAATTCATTTTCTAAAAGTTATATGAGATAAGTGCCAGTGCATGTGGTCATCTTTTTGCTAAAGAAACTTTGTTTCTAGAGCTAGTGGAAGAGTGCGGAAACAATTGCTCTTATACTTATGTAAAACTCTTCGCATAAACTGAAACCAAACACTTGTCTTTCATTATTATTAAGCACTGTAAGTATGTGAGTGGGTCTGCTGGTCATCGTTATATATTATTTGCACTTGATCAAGTATAGAATGTTGTCTAAGGTTTACTAGAACAGCCAGTTTATAACTCATGTTTGATAGTGGAACACAGCTGGTGGAAGGGTCAGTTAGGAGCTAATTTCAACCCACCCTGTCAACATTCCCTGTATGAGGAATCTGGATCGGAGTACCCGGAAAAACCCACGACTTTCGATAAAGCGCATAGAATCTTCACATTTCACATGCACGAATATCTTGAGCCGCGGTAGAACGAGAATCGAACCTACGCGATCTCGGAGATGAAAGACACTTTCTGTGATGACTGCGTCACCAAATGATGATTTCTTATTAAACTAAAAATATTTTTACCATAAAATATTGATTAATATTCCAAATTTGATTTAGTTTTTAAGTGTTCAGGAAAAATTGCGTGGGTAACCGTGGTAGTAGGGTTGTTTGCAAAATATGCGGAAATTTCCATTATGTGTATATAATATTTTCTTTTCTAAAAATGAAGGCAGACCAGAATTTTAAGTCCGGCCAGTTTGTTCTACTAGTGAGTTTTTGATTTGACTTACACTACAGCTACTATTACTTAGGGGACCATGTATTAACCAATCAGATCCGTTTCCATACCTGATTAACCAATTATATTCGCACTTTGGCAGTAAAAAGTAGCGGTAATGGTAGTGAAAGTCAAATCTAAACCTCACTATATTGTAGCCAACTGCGAAGACATTAAATCTGATTAAATCCAAGGCTTTTAGATTACATCATACTCCTAAACACTTAATTTTGATTCAGTCATAAGACTGGAACGATATATGCTTCACCAAGTATTATTATCATCGTGTAAGATCAATAAAGAAATATCATGGTTAGTTAATTGATATACTCATGAATTTTTAATGGCTGGTTTTAGGTTTGGGACATCAGATCAACGTGTTAGCTGTCCATTAAAGCTGTTTCTAAAATCTTCAGTATATATATAATTTAGTTTGGCTCACATCCTTTTCAGAGCAAACCCTATATTTTAATTATAAAGAGGACTAATTTTAATAGTTACTATGGTAACGACGATATAATGCCAAAATCTTTAATTTGAAAAACATGTTTTCAGGGTGGAAGACCACCTTAAACTGAACAAAACTAACTTATTTATATACTGGATATAACCCTATCAACTCTAAATTAGGGACAGCAGATCGGTTGGTGGGCATTGTAAATTTCAAGTGGTGACAGAATTAGCCAATTCGCAATCGAGCAGAGGACTGGGTCTAGTTGATGTTTGGAAGGACGTTTGGAGGGACAACAAGTTATATAGTGAGCGAGCTCAAAATATATTAAAAGATGCCTAATTCAGTTGTTATAACTGTTGCGTTTCAGGCTGCACAAATAACGTTAGGGATATAGGGAAAAAAACTAGAAAAGGAAACTTAGGAAACTTCCTAAATGCCATATTCGGCATATTGTTTATTTTTTGTCTCTCCAAACAAGCAACTAAATTCATTTCTTTGGTCGATTGGGAAATGGCTAATGACACTTTTGGAGTTGATTCAACTCCCTGAAATTTACAGTGTAATTAGCATACCACTTGAATTTCATCCCCGAACCGACGGCGAGGGTACTAATTCCCCCCGGCTATTTACACTCGGGGAAACGAAAGCATTAGCCAAGTCTAAAGTTCATCAATGAGCGCGGGCGTGGGTTACCGTGAGTGGTTCGGTGGGTGGTCATCCTCACTGATCTCAAAAATATGGCGGACTGTCATGAATAGCGGACACTGATTGGTCCAATTTAAAGTTTGCATTATAACGACTGCATGACGACAGCGAAATAGCAAACATTTCTTGATTTGATCATGATGATTGATAAATTTCTTGCAAATATATTTCATTTTTGCAAGATTTTGTAAATGTTAAGAAAGAAAGGGCGAAAGAATCGGCTCAAAGAAGGGAGCCGACGTTAACGAAGGTAAGTTTGTTTTAAATATTGATTTTATAATTGCTTTAAAACCCGACGGCCTTTGCGTATACGAAACAACTATAAAACAAGACAGCATTTCATTTCAGTGTATCTTTAATATTGATTCCCTTTTTTATTATATTGAATTTTTTAAATAAAAAAGAAAGCAAAGTTATTTGCATGCGAGAATTTGAAATCATTTTATTGCAAACTCAACGTTTATCGATAAAGTCATTTCATTAACGGCAGTTTTAATAGTTTTATAAAGAACACTTTAAAACGTTTTGCGAAGCGTTTGTGATTGAATTTTACCTTAAATTCAAGCTTATATTACGTATAATAACATACCTAACATATATATGTTGGGAAATTGACAATTTTGTAATTAAAAGTGATATTTTTAGGCGATTTTTCATTTGTAAGAATATTCTTAAAAAAATTATCGTGTTACCATGACAACAACTTTAGATACTTCATGTTCGGAAAATACAATGGTTTTGTCTGCAAGGTGAGGGTTTCTGCATGCATGTATTTTCTAGTTTTAAAAATAAGCTACATGTAGACAGACTCCACTTTCTCTGCGTTTTACATATAGATAATTCAAAAAAGGTTGTCCTTTGCAAACCTTAAACTCTAAAACCTTAAGTCTTAAACTCTAAGCGTACAAAGCATAGTGAACAGAAATCATATATGGGGCCATTTCTTAGAGAAATGGTAAATATCTCCTTACCAGAACAATTAATTCACAAATAGCTGCAATATACAACTACTAAGCTTAGAACTTGTGCTCCCTTAGAGTTTAAGGTTTAGATTTTGAGGTTTGCAAAGGAGAATCTTTTTTGAATTGGCTGTTGATGTATTGTAAATTCAGTATTTCATTCTGTCTGAAGATGACTTTGAAATGAAAAAATATACAGTCTAGCTCAACCTGCGTCTTGTTTCCAATAATATATTGTGACAATATTTATAGCATAACCAAAATTTACTATACAGTAGATCAGACATCATTTTCTCCTTGGCGGATCGTCTAAAAATATTTTCATTTTAGCTAGCATTGTTTTACATGATAAAACATTAAACATGCTTTTTAGGTTTATATATAGAGTATATTAAGGAAAAGTAAATAAATTAAAATCTTGTAGCCTATCGTCATAACCTAGTCTCTGAAATAATAAACTGCGGTATATTATACTCATTTTGCGCGAGGTTTTAGCGCTTGTTACGAAACATACAAAAATATTCTCTCAAAGAAAAAATATCCAAGATTGCAATATTAATATTAAGAGTATATTTCCGCATTTTTTTGAAAATATTAATTTTGTGAGGGTTCTCGAATTCGTAAATTTTTACCTACTTTAGAACAATCAATCCTTTCAAATAAATTAACTAATCATTTTATCTTTGTGCTAGCCCACTGAAATTATAAGAGGTTAAAGTGGCTCTTTCCCTGTATAAAACCCCCGACAACATCGGTCAGTTTTGTTAGTGTTGATAGACACCAGCTTCACGGACGTGAAAATGAAAAGACGTGTGATTTTTGCTCTGTTAGTTTTGCTTGTGCTTATTCAACTTGGCCGCTCACATATTCAAGATGAAAATGGTAAGTTACAGGCGTCGTCTCGATAAGACCAAAGGTCGATTTTGTTTTGGTCATAGTGTTAGCTTTAGTCGCGATCGCTGTTTAAACAGACCAAGGCGTGGTCAGAGCAGGACGATTTCGTTTCAGTCATAGAGTGGACCATTCTTATATATTCACGCTGTATAGCATGGTACACCGTGATCGTGCTTGCGCAATTCTTAGAGATTTAATCCAAATCATCCCGTACTGATCCACTGCTATAGTATAAGCGTCATATTTTTATGAGCTATGTAGTATAAGCGTCATCCTTAACTATGCTAACATTATTTATATACTGGATAGCCTTATTAGTTCTTTCTAGAGAGCCGGTAAAGTTAAATTAAAATCCGGTTTTAATTACAAAATGAAACCAATTTCCAAAAGATATATATATATATATATATATATATATATATATATATATATATATATATATATATATATATATGTTATTATACGTAATATACACTTCATATAAGGTAAAATTCAACCACAAACGCTTTGCAAAACGTTTTAAAATGTTTTTTTATAAAACTAAACTGCCTTCATCTATAAACTTTGAGTTTGAAATAAAATGACTTCAAATCCTTGCCTGGAAATAACTTTGCTTTCTTTTTTATTTAAAAATTTTAATACAAAAAAGGATAATCAATAAAGATACACTAAAATTATATATGCTGCCTTTCTTCATTTAAAATATACGATTACCTTTTAAAGCAATTATAAAGCAAACCATATACATGCATCAATATTTAAAACAAACTTACCTTCGTTAATGTCGGCGCTTTTGCTCCCTTCTTTTAGCAATTCTTTCGCCTTTTTTTCTCAAAAAGCTTTTGAGATTTACAAAATCTTGCAATAATGAAATATATTTGGAAGAAATCACAAAATCAAGAAATGTTTGCTATTTCGCTGTCATCATGAAGTCGTTATAGCGCAAATTTTAAATTGGACCAATCAGAGTGTTCGTTATTCATGACAGTCCGCTACATTTTGAGATCAGTGAGGATGACCTTTAGAATTCGCTAATGCTTTCATTTCCCCGGGAATAATTATAGCCGGGCTGAATTAGTACCCTCGCCCCTGGTTAACGCCCGGTACGGCGCCCCGCGCCGTTGGCTGGGGGATTATAAAACAAGATGACGGATGGCAGGATATTTTGGTTTAAAATACCTCAGAAACACTAAGATAGTTTGGGGGAATTTGTAAATAGGTTTGTAAATAATCTTAACATTCTTTCCAATTCGGCAAACATAAGTTTTGTCGCCATTTTCCTTTAAGCCATTTTTATTGCCCATGAAACGTGAAATGGCTATTTTTAATTATTTTCCATGAGTTGTGATTTTACATGAATGAGATTTAGCAATTTCCCGAGAAAGCGGAGAAACTTGATTTTAAACATATTGCAGGTAATAGAACATCGTTTTATACACAGCATGATACTTTTAGAAACTGTACAATTTAATTTCCGTGTTTAAACTACACCGTTTATTGGGTAAAAGCGAAAGAAATAGTATATAGTAATAGTCATGGTTTCCGTGAAACGTGACACAGAAGATTTTTTACTTCGTAAATCGTGAGATCGCCTTTCGATGCCCAATTTTTTGTTTTGCAGACACAGGCGAAACCGAATTATCCAAAAGAAATATCCTTACAGCACGAAAAACGTTCCAAAAATTGAAATCATCTTTTATCAGGCTGGCTGCAAGAAATGGTAACAGGAAAAGGTTCAGGACACGGAGAAGGATTAGATTTAGCTTGCGAAGAAAATCACGCCCTACAGGTAATAAGAATCATGGTTTCAATGATGTTAATTACTTACAATCGCCCATACTTTTGAATGATAACTCAGAAAAGACATAATTAAATATCTTAACCTGACAACTGACGATTGTGAAACCGACATAATCCCTCGTTAATTTTTGAACTATAGGCTCGTCCAAATTAGATATAGTATTTGTCATGGATAAATCTGGAAGCATTGGCCCAAGTAACTTCGTCTTGGAAAAAAAATTTGTTCAAAATTTGATTGAATATTTCCCAATATTTTCCGCCAAGACTCGAGTAGCGATCGTTACATATTCCACTCGCGTGAAACTGGAATTCAACTTTATTAAATATATCAATAAGAAGTGTTTACGAAAGGGAATTCAGAAGATTAGGTAAGGAAAGTACAGTTGGGAACAACCATATATAACAGACACTTTGTGACCATGCAACCTTATAATTATAATTAATATAACTTACATTATAAATTTTTACAAATTATACAGTGCTAGTTTCCGGATTGTAATTGTTTGTTTTGGGTTTTCTCAAAAAGATAATAATTTAAAAAAGGTTGTCCTTCGAAACTCTATAGCTAAACCTTAAATTTTTAACCTTAAATTTTAAGCGCGGAAAAGGCAATAGGAACACACAGTGTTTGTCGTATTTAGTCAGAAAACCAGAAATACTTCACATAATCCTTGTGCATTTACAGCCGAAATTCACGATTGAGAGCGTTCTCATTGGACTTCGCGCTTAAAGTTTATTTTATGGTCTACGGTTTAAAGAGGTCTAAGCTTTAGAGTTTAGAAGGACATGCATATATATAAAATATTTTAGGGCCAAATCTTCCTTTAAAGCAGAAAATGCCACTTCATAGACTCTAGATTTCAAAATTTTTCGCAGGAACATGGCCCCGGACCCGCCTAAGTTTGTTTAGCAGCTGCTCTAAGTAAAGCAATCCTCTGTTGCCTATGGTCCGCTGTCATGCAAGTGTTTGTTAATTAGTATATGTATATTGATTTTATATTTATATTTCCTTATATATCTAATCCTTCAGATTCAGTTTTACTATTAGGATACCCTTTACTCATCCTGTTATTTATTGTCAAGTTTATTATTATTTAATCTAGTTAATTTAACTATTTTCTATTTTTTAATTTTCTGTAACTGTTTACGTATCTTTGTATATTATATGAAGATGAATGAATAAAATTTATTACCTTTCATTACCTTCGTATATACGAAAACAGTAATTGTTTACTCCACAGATACACAGGTGGTCTCACGGCCACCGGCTCTGCCCTTCAATACGTGAAAAACCGTTTGCTATTCAACCGTGCTGCGGGAGCTAGAAGCGAGGCTACGAAAGTGATTTACGTGCTAACGGATGGTAAATCTAACCTGGGCGTCAAACCTAGCATTCCTGCCGTCCAGTTAAAACGAAGACGAGTGATTATCTATGCCATGGGGGTGACAAGCCATATTAGAGAAAGTGAGCTGAGACAAATAGCTAGTTTAAAGGACCATGTGCTTCATGTTAGAAATTATGCAGTACTGAATGAAGTAACACGCTTGCTACAGGGAGGTGAGTCGATAATTCAAGAGACCGTTTCAAAGGGCCCTCATAATTGTACGCTTGTGCGGAAAGAATCGCCATTAACATCAGCTTTTGCTGTTTCGTCTAACGTCCTTAATTAAATTCTAAATAAAATTTTGATAAACTTTATTATCATCATCATCCACATTATCATCATCAACATTATCATCATCATTAGGCCTAACATCATCATGATGATGGATAAGTTGATCTAACAATTCAAATTTGTGTCAGCATGTTCTTTTTAACAAATAAAAAGTGGGTCATTTTTTTGTTCTTTCCGCATCCTGATGTCATACTGTGTATCTATAACTGAACAGTTTATTGTTTTATATAATAAAAAGAAAAACCCCGAATCAAACAGGTAAATAGATTACGTTTTGTCTACTCAAACATTTTGGAAATTTGAAAAAGTCGAAATTTTACAAATATCACGCGTACATCATGATCTATACAAACAAGGGAATGCTATTGACTATACCTTAATTGGGACGTCATTCCGTGCGTGTGTCCTCTAATACATAATGGCTCTGGACCTTTTACATTTTATAACACCAAAAAAATCATATTCTAATATATGATTTTGACCCTGAGCTAATAAGACCATGAAAACAAATATAACCCAGCTTTTCTGCATGATCCTAACCCCTGACGTTAACCTCGGCTTAAAGTACTAAGTACAGTACTGTACTGATGTAATTTTTCAGGACAGTCAGGTCGGTATCCTGGTTAAAATATAGCAGTTCCTTTTTTATGAATTCGTCCGTGAGAAGGAGGGAAGATCTACAAAAAGGACCATACTATAGCTGTTTTTCTTGCAACTGCATGTGATGTGTCGTTATTGTCTTCAGACTACTATCAAACTTATTCCATATGAGCTTTCCCTAAAAATTAAAACCATGTGAATAACAGGCGCCTGGTTTTTTGGTGGTCAATAAACAAGACAGAGTGTCGACTGTTACTGTGCTAAAGCGTATACCCTGTGCTAAAGCTTATATGAGGTTTGGATGAGTATCGATTTGGTTGTCGATAATGAAACAATTAGTGAAGAAATTTGGATAATCTTTTAAGATTTTTTCAGTGCGGGAAAAAAATTGAAAAAAAAGATTTCAGACTATGGTTGTGCGATGCTGGATCGGATGGACTATGCAAGACCTGCCTGCAACTAAAACTTATAATTTATCCTTCAGATTTATCACGAAAATGTCGTCATGGTCAGACAGTTTACGACGAGTGTGGACGACGCTGCAAATGCCAGGCTGGCAGGCTTGTTCATTGCTGTAGAATGCGGAAAGAGTTTACCGATATGACCTATCAAGAACGAGTTCGATATATCAAAACAGTTAAAACCGCCTCATCCGTCCTGCCTTACAAAAGAAGCCATGAGGCGTTGTTAACTATGCATAAAACTCTCTTCGACACTCCCATCCACCGCCGCGATTATTTCCTTCCCTGGCATCGCTGGTTTATATTACAATATGAAAACCTCTTGAAGCAGATCGATTGTCGTGTAACTGTGCCATACTGGGATTGGAGTCTAGTGGGTGCCAATCCCTTCGCAAGTAATTTCTGGAACACAGGCGCCAGCGGTTTTGGTGGAAACGGCAACCCTCCTGGTAGTTGTGTCAATACAGGCCCGTTTCGAGTCGGGAAGTTCTCACTTGTCGCTTCGGCCGGAGGGGGTTGCCTGACCCGTAACTTTAATGGCTCAGCTCCCGATGCTGTGGCAGTTAAAGACTTACTCACAACCACCCCTGCGAATTTTTATGAATTTGAGGAAATGCTAAGGCGAAAATTTCACGATGATATTCATTGCATCATACGCGGGACAATGTGTAGCCCAGATTCTGCTTCAGCGCCTGAATTTTTTCTACATCATGGTTTTGTTGATAAAATTTGGTATGTATTTGTGAAAATAAAAGTATGGGATGCTAACGCTTTTTAAGCCGATTTACAATTTATTGTTAGCATTCTAACTATATAAATACCAGAAAAAAACAGATCAAAATTAGTAAGCAGAAAAGTTTGGACAACAACAACAACAACAACAACAACAACAACAACAACAACAACAACAACAACAACAACAACAACAACAACAACAACAACAACAACAACAACAACAACAACAACAACAACAACAACAACAACAACAACAACAACAACAACAACAACTACAACTACAACAACAGCAATAGCAACAGCAACAGCAACAACAACGACAGCTGATTTACCATAACTTTATTATTTTGTAATAAATTTTCGAAGTTTACATTGTTTTTAAAAATAGTGCCAAAGCCACAGTTAAAAAACCCCTCCTAGTAATTACTAATTTGGATCGTTGTTTTCATTCATTCTGGTATTTACAGAGTTTACAATTATCTCAAAACGTTGACATCAAGTTTTCAATTGACTCAAAAAGTTAGTCGGAGGCTTACTTGGGCACCTTTGGCTGCCACCATACAACCAATGTTTGATCACGCAACTAAGGTGACCGAAAGGGTTTGCTTGTCGTTAGGGAGAAACATCGTAGTACCTGGGGGAAAAGGTCGAAACATATAAGGGGCTATGCACAAGATACGTTAACGCCACCCCCACCCCTTAAATAGGGGGGGGGCGTTTGAGCAATAGTCACATTTCACACAGCCCTGTCACGAGACGAAGAGATGAGAATTTATTGTTAAGTCGGTACCACGAGAAACGATATTCTTGGAACTGATACCTTCTGAAAATACAACTACGCTTCCTCGTTATTATTTTTGGCACTACCTACGCATTGGCAAGTACCGTTTTGGCATCCCGAAGCTTAGCCCAATCCAAACAAGCGCGAATTCTAGTCTGTCATGGATTGTTAAAATGGTTGGAAAAAGGAATGTAGTTAAAGACTGATCTAGCACATGCTCACGAATTTTCGAAAGGGGGTAATATTCTCAGGGGTAGCTAAGGAGAGTCGAAAATCGGCCTAAAAGCGTCATATATGCTGTGCATGGTCCCAAAGAGAATCAACCAAATTCAACTTACAAGCGTTTTTAAAGTACAGGAAAGTTAGCATAAGTAATTAAATCCTTCTTCCTTCACGTACACCTACATCTACAGTAGCAAGCTTAACTCAATCGTAACGGACAGCGCGTTAATTACATATCCCACTTGTGCATGCTCCACTTGTATAAAATTAATTTAATTATCTATACATAGTATAACATGACGAAGTATGCATGGGTACCGGTGTGAAATGCGGTAGCGCACTGCTCCTTACTGCTGAGTTAAGCTTGCTACTGCAGGTCGGAGGTAATTTTATCGTTAGTGTAACCAGCCTTGTTTCAACAAGAAAAAACATAACTAACTATATCTTATTATGTATTTTTGGAAATGCATTCAGCGAGTTTGCCAGTGGCGTGGTGGTAATGGTGCGCGCCTACGAGTTAATATGTCGTGGGTTAGAATTCTGGCAAGTGTAACTCGTTTATTTTTGTAATTTATGAAAAACATCCTTCCTACTAATTTTGACTAGGATTAAGTTTAGAGTTAGGTTAAGTTTGAGCTTTGGTCTGGGGTTGATTTATTTTATAGAAATAAGTCTGGTTACAAAACAAAAAAGTGGACAAAAGTGAGCTCAAAAATACGAACTTGCAAACAAGACTCCTAATAATAATAATAATATATAAAGATTTATACAGCGCTTAAATTATATAAAATATTCCAAAGCGCTTTACAACAATGAGGTTATACTATATACAAGTAGCTAAAATATTAAGAATTAAGGTATAGGTGTCTATAAATCTAAAAGTTAGAATCAAAAGCTTTCTTAAAAAGGAAAGTCTTTAATTGAGATTTAAAACAGTCAATTGTTTTACTATTTCTAATACCAGAAGGTAGCATGTTCCAAATTGACGGAGCTGCATGCACAAATGCTCGATCACCAAGAGTCTTGGCTCTAGTTTTTGGGATAAAAAGTAGTCCCTGATCATCAGATCTCAGTTGGTAACAGCAGTTCGGTTTTTCTAACAACAGTTCCATAATGTAGCCTGGCGCCATCCCGTGGAGGGCTTTATATACCAGAAGTGCAATTTTAAAATCAACGCGAAACTTGACAGGCAGCCAGTGAAGGTGCATCAGGACAGGGGTAATATGAGCACATCTTGGTATAATACACGTCACTCTAGCAGCGGCATTGAGAACTCGTTGAAGACGCTGAAGTTGGTATTGGGGAATGCCGAACAAGAGAGAATTGGAGTAGTCCAAGTGTGACGTCACAAAGGCATGTACGAGCGTTTTAGTTGATTCGATGGAGAGAAACTTCCTTATTTGTCGGATGTTGTACAAGCCCCTAAATGCTTTACTGCAAACCTTGCCCACATGGACATTCATCGACATATGTTCGTCAAACCACGAACCTAGATTTCGGACTTCTTGTACAGGTTTTATATCAGCATCACCAACTTCAATCGAGTCGATTGTAACCTTAGACAGCTGCTGGCGAGTTCCAATTATCAAGAATTCCGGTTTAGTGTCATTGAACATTAATTTATGTGAAACTAACCAAGCACGAACTTCGACGATGCAATTATTAATAGTTTGAATAGCTTGGTCTTGGACAACGGGTGACTCAGGACGGAAAGATAAATAAAGTTGAGTGTCATCTGCATACCCATGGGAAGAAGGTAAGTGCCTGTTAATAATCTGGAACAGTTGAGACACGTATAATAGGAAAAGGGCCGGTCCAAGACAGCTTCCTTGTGGTACTCCACAGTTCAACGTAAAATTGGCGGAAAACTTTTGCTTAATATTAATACGCTGCTTTCTACAGGAAAGAAACGACTTAATCCACTTTAAGGCATTTCCGATCACACCAAATTCTAACTTCAATATATCCATCAGAATTTCATGATCAATGGTGCCAAAGGCGGCACTCAAATCCAAGAGCACTAAAAGAGTTACTTTCTGTTGGTCCATGTTCATAAGGATATCATTGTGGACTCTTAGGAGAGCTGTTTCGGTAGAGTGAAATTGACGATATGACGATTGGTTGTTAGGAAGAGGAGCATTATCAGCACAATGCTCAAATAACTGGCTAACAACTGCTTTTTCCGCAGCTTTAGAAACGAATGACAGGTTATTGACGGGCCTGAAGTTCTCAAAGACTAGATCAAGACCGTATTTTTTTAGAATTGGAATAAGAATGGCAACTTTCCATGCTTCTGGGACGTGACCTTCACTTAACGACAAGTTGATCATTTTCATAATGACAGGTGTTAACTCACTGGCACATAATTTCAGCAGCCATGTTGGGATAGGATCAAGGTTACATGTTGCATTCGACGACTTCATGATTATGTTATGGACTTCTTCTTCTGACAGGAGCTTAAATGAGTCTAATTTGATATCAGGTAAACGATAATCTACTAATGGTGGGTCTACTACAACGCTTTCAATGTCATTTCTAATTAGCTCAATCTTTCGACAGAAATATTTTCCGAACTCATCAGCCAGTTTCCGTGAATCATCATGTGGAGGCAAGGAGTTTTCTTGAGGTGTGTTGCAAAGTGAAGACACAACCTTAAAAAGTTTTCTTAAATCTCCCGAGCATTGATCGATAAGATCAGAATAGTATTTATGTCTAGCATTTTTCAAACTGGTAGCATACTTGTTACGCGCTTGGCGATAAGCGTCTTTATCATTTTGGCAATTTGATCGTAGCATTACTTTCTCCAGTTTTCTGCGTTTGGCCTTAATATAACCTGAAGTTCAGGCCCTAATTTGAAATAGGGCCTGACACAAAACCTGTCTAGACCGTGGGACGCCCACATGTTATTTTTAGACACAAGATGCAATATGATTGACAAGTGTTCTAGATTTCGTTACACAAAATTAAAAAATTATATTCTCAATTTCTCATGAACATGTCCGCAGAGTGTGCATTTTGCTTTATAATTAAACTTAAAAATTCAAGGTACTTTTATATAAATAAGATTCAGACAAAGATTTAATTAGTCAGTTCTGTGCACGGCTAGACTGCCAAGCTTTCTCAAGGTCTCAACTTGCTGGACGCGGATATTAGGGATATACTTTATTAAAACGGGCTAACAACAGCAACAATGAAATTCTCAATCGTACCACGAAGAAGGCGATGTAGCTCAGAAAACAACGCCGGTAGGACCTGATATTAAAAATAAGACTTTTGCCGGCGAAGCCAGTTGGCAAAACATCTTGGCTGTCAACAACAAGCTTTCGAATACATGACTAGTTTGGCTGTTCTTTCGGCGTCGTGTGTCCAAAATTCGTCCAAGATTTTGATAAAGCCCTTTTAAAATACTGTTTGTTTGATTTATTTTCTGCCATAAAGCATAAAAGAAAAAGAAATTCGAAGAAATCGATAATGGAATTTGTACGTGCGTTTGACCTTTATATTAATTGTCGCCTTGACCGAGCTATTTTTAAAACTGTTTTTTATGTAAACTTGCAACCAATCAAAATCCTTCATGATGCTGATCAACCAATCAGATTTCCCGTCCACCAGGTGGACGGGAATCTCACACTTTAGATAGGTTTTGTGTCAGGCCCTATTCTGTGATTAGGGCCTGAACTTCAGGTTAGCCTTAATACGTTTAAGTTCTTCACTGAACCATGGTACTCTTGGTCTGACAACCACTATCTTTCTTTGTAAAGGGGCATGTTTCTCCAAAATATGTGATAGCGTATTATCATAATGTTTCACCAAATCATCTAGATTGGAGCATGGGTCATTACACAGTTTGGAATCAGTGATGTCAGCTTTGAAGGCCTGAAGATTCAAGCTTTGAAGGCCACAAGATTCGGGCGAGGAAAAGAGAGGTTGCATTCAACAAAACAATGATCTGACAAAAAGAAAGTAGTCTTGACTAGGTGAATATTAATGTCATTGGACGATCTCGAAATTAGAAGATCCAGGGTATGCCCAGACGAGTGAGTTGGTACAGTAACATGTTGTAATAAGCCAAAAGTTTCCAATAAATCAGTAAATGTTTTCGCGTCAGTATCAGACGGATCATCGAGATGGAAATTAAAGTCACCGGAGATTACTAATACTTCTGTGCACATAACAATGCTCTCAAGTAAGTTGGAGAATTCTTTGAAGAAAACGCTTGAAGAAACAGGGTGAGTTTGTGAATAAGGTGGACGATAGACTGCTAATGTTTTAATCGTACGGTTGAGTAAAGCCAAGTTCCATTCAGAGTATTCAAAAGATCGTTTTTCACCTCCGTCAATTAAAGTAACTTTAAAATTGGTATTAAACATAATGCCAGTGCCTCCACCCATTCTGTTAGATTGTCTAGGAAGGTTTTTAAAAGAGTAACCAGGGGGAGAAAGCGCGGCTATGCCAACAGTGTCAACGTCTTTTAACCAGGTCTCAGTCACAATACACACATCAATATCGTTGCTCAAAACATGATCAACGATTTCGGCTGTTTTGTTTTTAAGAGATCTCGCATTAACATTGGCGAAACGTAGGAATTTTGTATGAGAATCTGAATTTAAGTTAGTTCTATGTACAGACACGCAGACACAGTTTGAAGGGTTATGAGTACGAGCACGGTGACAACGACCATTACGCGGATGTCTATCAGTACTCAATATCCTGTTGTTTGTACTGACATCAATGAAGGAGAATATGGAAAAGGTTGGGATGTGGGGTGGTATATTGGGGATCGAAATGGAGGGAAATAATAGGGATTCACAGGAAAAGGGGAGTAATGAAAACTGGGTGAGGAGACAGCTTTGTCCATTATCTTATAGGAGGGTCGTTGGAT
>CACRXK020012032.1:0-15593 GCA_902702795.2 Paramuricea clavata
TCAGCCACACGCAAAATATTCTTCGCCCTTTCATGACCAAGAATCCTCGATGAGATATATTATTTATAAACACAATATAAAAATATGCAACGGATTCGAAAAGACGAAAACATTCCAGCGACTATTATTCGTAGAGAGACTTCGGTTCGTGTCGTAAAAATCGTCGGAATTACTCTTCCCCAAAAAATGTCGCTTTAACCCATGTAGTTCACGTATAAATATCGTTGAACAGATCTTTTTAAGTGCACATATTTGCACAACGCCGACCTCGAACGCTTCAGCAATGCTCTTTAGCCATACTTAATTTATTACTTTGTGTTAAATTTATGCATTATTAATACAAATTTACGCCCCCCCCCAAATTTTGGGGGGCTGTAATGTGATTGGTCAATCAGAACAATGCCGAAGCTCATTGACCCAGCCGTTAAGTGGGCGAGTGGCGAGAACACAACGGCTGGAATCTGAGCCTAGCATATAGTGAGCACAAGTCTTTAACAAACTCACTAAAATAAGTTAAGTTATACTATGATAAGAGGATGGCAATATATAACAACATCAAATGTTGTCATCTTCAGTGTCCAAAAAAAGTGCCGCGCACATTTTTCGTGGTCGCATAATTGGTATTGCCACAAACCCAGGTGAAAAAGCAATTACAAAAACCTGGTTTTGGGTGATGAGCATAGTCAAATTCTTGACTTATTCAATTTTCTATGTTTTTCCAGGTAAACAGATTAAACATTGAAATAAGCCGCATTCGGGACCTCATAGAATCCAAAATATTGTGTATGGACCAGACTTTTTTCAATTTTCTGTGATTTACATAACACTAGTTATAATTTAAGGGTCAACCAGTATTGTTCAAGACATATTTTCCTTCCAGAACACCTTTTCAAAATACTAAGTAAACCCAAACATATCAAAAATAGTGTACATTTACAAGGGCAATTTCAACCCTCTGGCACATTTTTCCCATGAATTATTTCAATTCTAGTAAAAAGACTATAGATAAAACTTTGATTTAAAGCTAGTTTCAAGTGATGAGCATACCCTAATTTTAAGTTATACCTCAAAGAAGATGGGTCATTTCAACATAAACATTGAAATATGGGTATACTGACAGCTCTGTCACACGTGTAGTTTAGCCAGCGTGGCCGGCTCTTTTATAAGTAGAGCCTGCCGAAAACCCTAGTCAAATTGATGACCCTCGGCAGCCAGCCGCCGAGAATTGTGATTGGCTGAATTTACGTTGACGACAGTTTGATTGACATGTTACGCTAATTTATTCAAATATTTAAAAATAAATACAGTAAAAACAAACGGCGTCGCTATATTAAAGTTGTAAACCTGTCGGCTAAAATATAAAATATAAAATTCAAAAGACAAAGTGTAAAATGTATAACATATACCGGTATCTAAACAGAATACGGCAAGCCATACTGCTATTACTGCATATGTCGTATGATTTTACCGTATGGTCACTATAGTATAGAGTATAAAACCTTGGCTGTCCTTGCCTTGTTTATATTTTGCTGGCTGGCAAATTACGATTATATAAAACAATACACATTCCCCATTGTGTTTAATACACCATAATAATACGAAGCTCTCTTTGGAGCTTTTAAAATACATTTGCCTGCCAACGTGTATAACACGGGAAGGGGTCTATTTAAACTTTTCCTAAGTCATTATATTTAATACTGCAATATTTATAACTGTAGTACAGCCATACAGGTGCGAAGCATAATACAATTTTGAACGGTCTTCGTCTACTACTAATTTCCACACAAAGTCGAAGGGCCTTCGCTCGAAATGCCGACGTTTTGCTTGTGTTTCCAGGCAGTTGAATCGCTATCCATCTATTGTAAAAAGTTTATTGAAAGCATGTAGCGCAGGCTATAGTATAAAATATGCAACAATTAAAATTTTAAGTCATCAATTTATACAAAACTATTTCGAGTGGGCGGTGTTAATATGGAATATTAACTAAGTGGGCGGCATCAATTTGACTAGGGCTTTCGGGCAGGCTCTAATATAAAAGAGCCGGCCACGCTGGCTAGTGTAGTTTGACATTAGCAGCCCTTCTGAAACATTTTAATGAAAGTATAATCCACAAAATTCACATTTTCACTTACTTCTTAACATCTGTTTTAATCCAACTAGCTCTGTAGGCACGAGCGAAATTTAGTGTTGATGTAAATATCCATTTAGTTCATGTTTCCCCGATGAAAATATAGTCTATTCCAACGCTGATTTCGACGTACTTTAGCTTTTCAGAAACCGTTGGCCTTCCTCAGTGAGATTATGAACTGTTTCACAAACATATTTGATAGTAAACAGCTAAAATATTCTCCGAAAGTCTATATTTTTGCCAGGGCCTTTTTTAAGGATTTTCCCGTGGGGGGGGCATTTTTTGAAAAGGGACTTTTCTGTGAGATAATATATTAGAGGGGGATAGCAATGGCTGAAGGTTACGTGTGTGGCCAATATACCACGCATGAATGGGGATGGTCTGGGGGAGTACTCCCCCAGAAAATTTTTGAAATTTGAATCCCGGAAATGTCATTTCCTGCATTCTGAGCATCCAAATATGCTCCAAAATTTATGCTAACTATACTTGTATTTGAAATAAATAAAGGAAAAAACGCACAAAAAGTTAAAAAAAATTAACCGTCATTTATCGTTACTTATTAGAGGAGGATGGCAATGGTCAGGTGTGTGGGGGTGTACTCCCCCAGAAAATTTTTGAAATTTGAAGCACGAAAATACCATTTCCTGCATTCTGAGCATCCAAATTTGCTCTAAAATTTACGCTAACTATACTTGTATTTGAAATAAAAGATGGAAAAAATGTACAAAAAGTGAAAAAGAATATTAACTGTAATTTATCATTACTTATTAGAGGGATAATCCCCAGAAAATTTTTGAATTTTTGAAATTTGAAACCCGGAAATGCTATTTCCTGCATTCTGAGCATCCAAAAAATAAAAAAATTATTAACAATAATTTATCATTACTTAGTGATAGAAAAAAGTAACAATTTAAATCGATTTTGTTAAACAAGGACAAAGGATAAAGCCTAAAACTTACTTTCCGTTTATGTATTTGTTAATCTTCGCTGGTTTGTTTCTATAATTTTAGGAAAAGGGACTTTTCCTGGGGGAGGGGGCAAAATGTGATTTCGTGGGGGTCACAAGGGGGGACTGGGGGGCATTTGCTCCCCAGCTTGTATGTTAAAAAAGGCCCTGATTTTTGCTCTTCGACGCGAAAATGGCAACTCAAGAAGAAATGAGCCGCTATTTTTGGTCAGGGTCGACAAATTGCCCACCTGTTGCTTGCCATATTTTTGAGATAAGCGAGGATGACCACCCACTCAAGATCGTCGATGGTTGGTGACCGCCGGCGATAAATGAACTTTAGACTTCGCTAATGCTTTCGTTTCCCCAGGTGTAAATAGCCGGGGGGGATTAGTACCCTCGCATGGCGCTTCGCGCCGTCGGCTCAGGGAAAATTACATAAAGTAAAGAGTGATTAACGATCACGTACAAGCATTTGGACTCGTTTTTGTTTCAAAATGGCGTACTACAAGTTCGATTTTTAAAAACATTGTATAAAGATGTAGCTTGCTCTGTGATAAAAGCGGCAATCGTTTTACATTTTTGGACTTTTGTTGCATGGCAATGCAAATATGTGAGTCACTGCTCAAGTTGTAATTACGTTGGTTGGTCGATTTCAGTCAATTAATTCGCTATTGGCAATGGTTTGGTCAGTGTCTCATGTCTAAAAATATCTGAATTCTGAAGGATTTATAAATTCAAGATTGTGAGACAAGGACATGAACTATTAAATTGACAGTTTAATAGAGGAGAGCATGTAATTATTGCTATATATGAGTACGATAAAGATGGATGAAAGAACTTATATACAGCTGCTATATCTGAAAATGGACATTAATCCAGGGTGCATAAAGCACTACATTGCAATAGTATATATAGTTAATATTGGCATATATTCGGCATGGAGTTTGCATGGAATGCACCCTGGAGTCACCCACGAGTTATTGACAACTTCACGCGTAAAAACGCACAGCTTGTAACAAGTCCGCAAACAGGTTGTTAGAAGTCTGTTCTGTGTTCACAAGCTGTCAACAAGTTGTGTTCGCACTGCTTGTTCCCAGTTTGTTGTAGCAAGTTTGAAATAAGCTGTTAACAACTTGTAACAAGCTTGATGGCACTATCAGCCTTGTTACAAGACTGTGCTGACGAGTTTGTTACAGCCATGATATATATAACAATGTTACAAGGTTGATGACACAAGGTTGTAACAATACTGCTATATCATGACTGTATCGTACTTGTTGAAACAACCTTGTAACAAGCCTGATAATATCAACAAGGTTGTTACAAATTGTTAACAGCTTGTTCCAAACCTGTTAACAACTTGTGATAAGCAGTGCGAATCTATCTTGTAGACGGCTTCTTGGCAGACTTGTTACAAGATGTGAGATTTTTGCGTTAATTAAATTGTTTATGCACCTACATGCAATGGATTTGTTTAGTAACAATTGAATCAAATGGAAGTGACTGAAATGAGCGGCATGTTTTAACCCATTCAGCCGCAATGCTCCCTAGTGCGCCCTATACTTAATCTTTTTTACTTGTCTAACGTTGTCAATGGGGAAGCTCTGCAGTTTTTAAATGGGTTAATAAAGCTACTATAAAAAATACTAGACATCAGTGTGTGAGTTTTGCTAAAATGTACTAGGAATGATATCCAATAATTTATCATACATATGTGATTTTTATAAACTAATAACACAGAAATTGTTCAGATCAGTTAACAATATATTTATATAGCAAAGTATTCAATCTTTTTCTGGTTAGATTAAACAATTGATGGGTAATATATAGAAACTAGTAAATTTAATTGCATTTCAGGGGCTCTGAGAGGTCTCAGAGCATGCCCCCCAGAAACCCCTAGTAAACTCAGTGTTACCTAGGCCCCCCAATCCAAAAAAGGTTGTGTTGTCCCTGAAGTCGCATTGCACCCTACTTAGTGCATCCAATCTATTTTCCTATTACTAAAATTATTCAATTTGCCTGATTTGTGGGGGTATTTGAACTGTGTTTTTGGTCCTGGGGTGGGGGATGTTAACAATATGTTGATTGGCACATACACTGTTATTTTTAAGGGGTAGATTCAACTCCTAGAAGAGGGTACAATTAATCCCCTTCGGGCGAGTTGTTTTATTGGAGCTAAATTAACTCCATTTATTGGGTTATAACAACTCCGGTGGAAGGATAGAGCTCAAAAGTAATCCTACACAAGAGTTACATTTAATCTTGCACAAGGAGTTAAAACCGTATTTTGTATATTTAGCTCCTTTTTGGGAGTTGAATAACGAAAGGGATGATTGGCTTTTTTTGCGAATTTGAGTTTGGCCTTTTTTTGCTTCTGGCGTCTTGTTTCTTTATGATAAATTTGATAGTTTAACTTTGTGTTTATTCAGATTACGAACCAGGCATAGCTTTCCCATATTTTGCTTTCTACGTATTTCTGATCGGGGCAATTTTCTTACCACGAAGATAATAGAATCACACGAGAAGAATTTTGAGCAAACGTTTCGACAATTTAATGGCTTTATATTTATAATAATTTTGCAAGTTCGAAGGAGCGATCAGCCGCCAGTCTTGGTTTTGGATCACTGACACTGGTTCTGATAAACAAGGTTGTTTTGAACCATATGAGGGATATTTTCATTCAAAATGCACTCAATATATAGGATTATTGGTTTTAATACTTCTACAACACGTGCCAGTAATCCAGCAATTTAATAAAATGGGCCAGCTACGGACACTGTAAGTAAAACTCAAAAGCATAAAATGAGGTAAGATTTCCAAGTATCTTGACCTTGGGGTACTATGTAGTTAGTCGTTACAGGGGGCAGCTGTTTTGCATTAAGAACGATAGCCCAGCTGACCTAAGCCTAACTTGCAAAGGTTTAATAGGAATCAATATTACAATAACGATAAATTCACCACCCAATCTGGGTGAACTGACATGAATTGAAGAGGAAAGACACGCCACATTTCACTATCATTTTAAAGTTTGAGGTTGTGAGTACAATTGATGTAGGTGCATAAATAAAATAAAGTTGCTGGCAATTTTCCTTTAATTTTACACCTTAAGCTGTTGTTACCAGCCATGCAACAGTGTAATTATCAATCTTCGTTTATTACATATGTACAGTATAATACTGAATGTTAAATATTCTTCTGAACATGTCAATTTACCCTGCACAAGTGTCCAGATAATAGTTACTCTTTTGCTAAAGAGTCAATTGTTTGTGTCATATTCATATCGGCTACAAAAAAGCCCCGAAAATGACAAATTGAGAAAATCAGTCGTAAAGTTTGGTATAACTAATCAGTTCAGGTTTAGGGCTCAAAATGCCCCAGCTTCATATTGGGTAACTTCCTCTTCTGACAGGTTGTCAATATTCTTTGTCTGACACCCCGGTTTGAGCAATTGTTTTGATGACCTTCCCACCAATGTTCAAATTCCTCTGAACCTTTCTTGCTGCTCCAGGTAATACACTCCCAGCATTCTTTTGACATGACTTCACCGTCTAGCACTTTTCCGGTAATCAAGGACATGTCAGTAACAACCCCGTAGGAAGACGAATATCCCCTTCGTCTCCGGGTCCCGTCCGCAGTAATACCAATAACCAATATCATACACACCATCTTCTTCTGGTTCATAAAACTGCTTTGTCTCCTCAGCTGCACTTTCATGCTTGCCTTGGCAACAACTTCAGCAGCTCCATGAATAGCTGTCACATCACTCACATGGTTGGTGTATAAATTTGAATTCATAGGTGCCAACATGTTCACTGCACCACAAAACTTCACAAGCCCTTGGTGACCAACTCCAATGTTTCTCACTCACACAGCCCTTCTATTTCCGTCAAAAGCTTTATACATATTATTCACCCGACTTGATGTATAAAAATTCATAGAATATGAATACATTTTGGCAGAACATTCCAGCGAAAGTTGTGTCAAGTCCCATCTTTGCAGTTATGTCTTCCTTCATAACAATGTGACCCAACTTACCTTTTGGGCATATAAAGGTGTTGAAAATGGACATCAAAATCAATATCTATAATTCGAAACCCATCAGTACAGTTTTCTTCATCCACACTTGATAAATCATAGTCAAGTATCCTTTTTGAGGAAGGCAATGACCTAATTTCTGAAGCGTTTGATGATGTCACTTCATCTGAAGCAGTAGTCAAATTTGACGTACTTGTTTCTGCAATTTTCTCCTCTTTAGAAGCTTCAGAATCAGGTAATTCTTCGACTCTGACATGACGGTTTCAGTGACACATTCGTTTCTTTTCTTTCAATCGAATAAATTTCTTTTATCAGGCATTTCTAACGAAAAATACAACTCTAACAAATTTGTTTTCCAGCTTTTTCTTTCAATTTGAATTTTGACTTGTTAACCAGGCAATGTAATTGTATCTACTTACCAGTCCTCTTTGTAAAGATGCACACTTTTAACAAAACAACAATAAAAACCAGTATACAAAGCCGTTTCATAGGGTTATTTTGAAAAAAAACAGATGCGGTTTCCATGGTTACGAGTGCAAAATATGATGGTGCATTTTATAAAACCCCCCAAACAACTGAAAATACCCTGATATTATTTAAAAACCCAATTGTATGTGAAAGATTAGTGCTTAAACTTTTTTTCCTATCGAGCCACCTTAATTATTATTTAGTTTATAATCTTTAGATGCCCCTGGGCAAAAAAGAAAAAACTGTATGGGATACAAAGGTTGTTTGGTAAACTGAAATTTTTTATTTGTTAAATTAATATACCAGTTGCTAAAATTTGCAAACTAATCACAAGATTACTTTTAAAACTGCATGGGTTTGACTAATAATATGAACTGGTTATTTTGAACATATTTTACCCAGTGTAATTATTATACAGTTACATATACTCACCATGCTGTTTCAGATTATGATCATTTGAAAGTAGTTTTTGTCTCAATATCTAAGAACTTCTTCTCCATGATATAAACCATCAAGATTTCCTTCACACAGTATTGGAACACTCCTTCCAGGATATCATGCATTGCATCGGGTGGAAGACAACCAATGACATGGAAGTATCTTGAATCGTTTAACGAGGAACGCATGTTCAGGCCATAGCTTTTACTGAAATAATCTCTGAGTTCCCTGTTAAGCCTTTGGCACTGAATTTATGATTTTCCCTTGTTCGAAGTGTGAAGTAACTTTCCAGGAACTTTATACGATAAAAAGTATTACACTTATTAGTGATGCACCGTTATGGAAATTCACCAATATCCCGATAACCGACATTTTGCCGGTACTGATATTCTAAGTCATTTTACAAAATTCAAAAATGACATCATGACAGTTATATTTTAATACTTTTAAATACATTCAAAAGTACCAAATTCATTTGTTTCTAAATACTGAAAATATAAAATGCTGCAAATCAGTTAATGCATGCAACAAAGTAGATAGCGTTATTTAGTTTACTTAGATGTTATTTGGTAATATCAAGAACGAAATTACCAATAAGCAGATACTGATACACCGATATGGATATCGGTGTATTATACTGTACAGTGCTGGAAATTTGGCATAAATATTTTTTATCGTTTTTTTCCTTCAAAATTACACTCGCCGTTTTTTTCGTCAGAATTACACGCGACGTTTTTTCAATGCAATAATTACACGCGAAGTTTTTTCAATGCAATAATTACACTCGCCGTTTAGTTTTTAGACTCTAGTTTAGAGTTAGGTTTTAAACTGAGGGCTTCACTTCGGATGAAGATGGGAGAAATCATAACGTTAGTGTGTTTCATCAAAACAAAAAATCATGTAAATACAGTACAAAATTTCACTTTTCAGTCAGTTAATTATGAATATAATGCATTGTTTTCTTTTGTGTTTTCCAAACTATATAAACAAAAGCTTTGTGTGCTTTTCCAGGGTCGTATATTTATTTTCCTTGTTGCACTTCTTCATATATAAACTGTGTCTTGCCATATCGTATATACGCCTGCAGTAGTAAATTAAAACTGGCGTTTGAAGTTTACGTTTGGCGTATAACCAGGGCGCTTATATACTATATGTATAGTATATACAGCTATTTCAATTAAGGTTGTCCACGAGCAAAGCGGAAAGGTCGAATACGAGCGCGAAAGGCTGCTGGGAATCGCTAACAAATTAATGAATTTGCATATGCAAATTAAGTAAAAACGTAACTCTAAAAAAACGGCGAGTGTAATTTTTGGAAAAAACGTCACGTGTAATTATATTATTGCATTGAAAAAACCGTCGCGTGTAGTTATTGCACTGAAAAAACGTCGCGTGTAATTATTGCATTGAAAAAACGTCGCGTGTAATTCTGAAGAAAAAAACGGCAAGTGTAATTTTGAAGGGGAAAAAACGACGAGTGTAATGGTAAAAAAAAACGGCGAGTGTTTACAGTCATGGACCTTTTCGGCCATCTTAAAACCATATTCAAAGCTGCAGGCCTGAAGCTGTAGTAAGAATATGAAACCAATGAGTTGTTTATGAGTATATAGTAAACCTGCACCTGCACCACTGAGCTATATAAATGTCCTGCACCGGTGGAGTGACATGTTTCACTTCCCCACTTACCCTACCCTACAAAGTGATCAATCGTATATCGCCTGTATACTATGGCGCATTGGAATGAACGTAATGACCAGGGCGCTTATATATCGGGCGGCGAAACGAGGATAGGCGCGCTGATCGATGTGTGATGCGTTGCCTTAATTTTCGGGCGGCCAAACAATTAAAGATGGCGGCCGAGATGAGCAGTTCGGAATCATCATTTGTCCTTAATTCTGCTTTAGTTAACAACGAATTTTCTTCAGATGATGATTCTGAAAGTGATTTTACTATTTCCGAACCATACGACTCCCATGATGACTTATCTGGTATATCGTCAAGTATTATTACAGCAAAAAATTTGGTCTCGTTTTTGCAAACACTTCGTGAAGGCAACACATCACATATATTTTCAAACAAAGGAGATATTTTAACATTGGCATTGGAAGCAGTATTGGACGAAAGCAAGTCTATTCTTAAGGAAGAGTTTTTGCAAGACGTTTTACGTTTAGTCGAAGCTTGTTTTACCAAGGCTGAAGTGGAAAAAACTCGACAGAAGAAAGCAGTAATTTTGGAGAGGGAATTTGGCATGACAAGGTCCAGCAGTTTTTACCATTACGCAATCAAACAGTCATGGGGAAAACTTATTGGTTATGATGTCTTAAGCGAGAACACTAATTTTCATCAAGCATCAGAGCAATTATTGCAGCAAATTCTGCAGCACTTTTGGTCTTTGAATAGTGGGAGCCAGTTTAATACTATTGTGGAAAGCATTTATGATGGAGAAAGTCAAAGTGGCACTGGAGAATCACTGAATTATTGTGATGAAAGCGATTTTGATTCTATTCGAGACCATGGTGGTTGGGTCATTAAACGGACTAGGGAGAACATTTTGAAGGGTGAAAGTGATGTTCGAGCTAAAGAGTCGGTTGGTGGGTCAGAGGTTGTTCATGGTGATAAAGGAGATGCAATGAAGATAATTGCAACCATGGGAGAGGATGTGAAGCAACCGGATGGAAAATTTCGCTTTATTATCCACAAGAATATTGTTTCATTTTTTTTGTTTCTTCATAATCTTGTTGAAAGCCTGATTGATCTTAGAAATCTGGCACTTGAAAAAGGAAACATTTTGACCAGTTGTCTTGAAAAATTGTCGATGAATAAGGAGCTAAGAGACAAATGGAATGACATAACATCAACAACACCCAATGCAACATCAGTGTTTGTTCTGCAAAATATTGTGACCTTTTTCATCAAATCAAAGCAGCAAATAATTCGAGAGAAAAGAGGGCTAAAACCAAATAAGAAGTCCATGGCAATTCGACAACAACTAAAGCATTCTAGTCTCCATACTTCAAAAGCAAAGCAAACAAGTGAAGAAATTTTACAGTTAAGGTCAGAGAATCTGTCAACAGTTCATATCACTAATTTTATGGAATCATTGTCAACCTACTCCCACTCTGTGCAAGAAAAGATTTTGGGGGAACTGACTGGCCAAGAACTTTCTAAAGTATTAAAATCATTGGGCAAGCCGTCACTGTTGGGGAAGAAAAAAAGTCGACAAATTGGATTATTACTTGAACTTCTAAAAAGTGGTGACATTACAGTACTGTAATCAGTGGGACAATACACAGTTTTGAAAAAAGTAACTTTAGGTCCTTTGAGTTCACAACCAGCAGGAAACGGCTTCAACCCAATAGTTGGCAATATGCCTTAGTATTTTACTCTGTCTAATGCCAGATGATTTTACTTGTCTGTGGTAGGGTAATGTCATTGAATGGGTTAATACGTAACCCAAGTACCAATCAAGAATATTGCTTCCAATGTCACAATTAAAATTTCCATAAAGAAAGTAGTGTTTGCAAAAACAACCAATTAACAATATTGCTGTAGAAAGAAGCCGTTATGGGAGTCATTATACACTGGATGTGAACAACAATGTATTTTGTGACATAATTATTTCACTGGACAAACCAAAATATGATGGAAGGGCTTTTTGTTTTTTCAGTCCTCCCTATTACAACCTAAGAACAACATAATTATGTCCAGAAATTTGTTTGCCACCATTAAACATGATATGCATTTCTTTCATTTTTGACAATCATAACATGAAGGATAATATCTAAAATATTTCTATACAACATCACTTTTAATTGTTAATTTGATTGAAATCTTACATACTGTATCCCCATTTGCAATGCAATGACTCTTTACTTCATGTGTAAAACACAAAAATGACAATATTTCATCTCTGAGATGACTATAAATCAGATACTTACATATTTTCTAAAATGTCTTGAAATTTTCCAGTTTTCAATTACTGTAAAAACCTGGTCTTTTCCGGGGTACTCCGGTTTCCTCCCCACAAAGAATGTTTGAACAGGGCAGGTTAGGATTACTGCCTAATAGGCTCAAGACATGGAGTCATGACATTTTTGTGAAAAACATAGTTTTTCTCCAGGTACCTCGCACACAGAGAATGCTTACCAGCCTATATTCAGTGAGCCGAACTGAATCAGGCTTGTAATCATCGAGCCTGAGGCGACTAATCGTTTTAGCATAATTTCAGTATTGAAAAAGTTTTATTTATAAATGCAACTAATACACATGTTTGTTTTATGAATATAATTTCCCTAAATAATTTACTTCCACCCGATTTTTGAGAAAAGCAATAACTATAGTTACTACTGTTCTGAGCAGTAACTATTGCCTCAGAGTTACCGCTGAGGGAGCGAATTGGAATGCTCAAAGGCCATTTTTCAATACTAAAATTATACTAATAGTCAATAATGCTACCAGAGGTGCCCTAAAAAGCCTTCAACCCAATAACAATGAGCTGTGTCCTTGCAATTCAGCTAAAGTTCTCAGTTGCAAGTTATGACAAGTAGCAGAACCCCACTTAGTACCAGTGCTGGATTATCTAAGGGGCATCATCAACCTCACTAACCTCAGTGTTTACAGTAACAAATATATGCAATGTTAAATTGGAATATCTTCACCACTCGCACATGCATTTTTAATATAAAATATTCCAACCATACGGCATACGGTCACTTAAACAAAACTAACTGAATTTCAGCATTTTCTAAGCGGAGGAACTGCAATACGAGTTTTATATGTCCGATCATGGATAATAAATGGATAGGATTCTAGCTGACTTCACAGTCTAATTTGTAGCTACGAAATTTGGCGTCCCCAATTTTAACGAAATTTGGGATGCATTTTTCACTGTTTAGTGCTTGAAATATTTGCTAAAATTGACTGGAAATACTTAGAGATTTCATCGTAGAATGGCATAGTTATATTTATTTGCTCTTTGACTAAAATGTTTAGCTGTATTATTGCTAAGCATGTCATTTTTGAGAATTTGGTTTGCAACTAGGTTTCTCAACATCCAACAACGCCATCATCCCATTGAAAACATTAGGTCACGTCAGCTAGTTTCCTATCCATTTATTTTATCATCCATGGTCCGATCTAGCCGGAGAAATCGGACTTTTTCACAGGCTAATTTGCATGTTGTGACCGGCCCTAATAAGTTTTGCCCCGGAAAAGGTTAAACCAGCACTGTTAGTTTTCCTCTCAAACTTACTGTTACTATGTTGGGCTAGTTTTAAACCAAGCTGTTACCACAAATGTTTGAGCAAAGTGTGATTTTGTAGTGTTGTAATAATAGTGCTTTTACTCTGAAAGAATGAGAAGTTTCAAGAATACATGGCTTGACTAAAGATGTATGGGCCACAGGTTTCGATCTATTATGTTTTGAACACTTTTTCTCTTAGCAAGACCGGAATCCTTTTGTTCTGAGTGACCAAACTCTATATCATCAGTGTTGTACACGTTTGTTTCCTTCTTGGATAGAAGCTTTGTCGATGATCCGAGGGTGCTGCTAATGTTATATCCGTAGGTGTAGGCTGTCATGTTGTTAGTTCCCCCACAAGACTGACGTTGGACAGAGAAAAATGATTCTACCACATCCTGACTAATTCTCTTGGGAATTATGTAATGGTTACCAGGATGCTTCGACTGGAACAGTGGACTCTCAATAAATTGCACCAGAGCTTTAAAGCCATTGATTGAAACCTGCAAAAAAAATTTGCTATTATATACTTAACTTAATAGTTTAATTTAATTTAATAGCTTAGCCCTTGTACAAATATTAATTATCAGCACATGGCAGGGAATCCGCAACAGCTCAAGCCAATTACTGCGGCCCCAACTTCAAACTAAAATCACTTAACTAAAGTAGTCTGTCGTGATTATCTGGTTTAATGTCGGGTCTGAAATTTTAACTTTTTCTTTTTAGGAGATTCAACAGTCAACAAATAGACAATTGGTTAATTACACAAAAATGCACATAACATGAGGAAAGGCTTGGTTGGCAAACTCAAACCAAATTACCAAAACCAAATTTTAGTATCCCATGGACATTGGGATACTGCAAATTTCAGATCCTGCATGCTTCATGGTGAAGGGGGGACTCCTCCCTGCTTTTTACGCAAAAAACTAATTTTCGAAACAGCTTGGAAGTGCAGTACATGAAAGAAGCAATAAATGTGACAGGTAGTGCTGCTGGATTAAATTAAATAACTCAAACACAGTGATCTACCTTTAGATCAAACATTGTTTGCCAGGAAATAAAGTGTGATGAGACCTCAGATTTCGTTTTGCACAAGAAGTGAAGATCATCTCTCCAATTATCAAAAAATTGCAAAACCATATCAAGATCCTGTATCCTAGAATCTGTAATGGTGGAAAGTGGTTTATTGTTGTTTAGGACATTCCATAACAGATCACAGTGATGGATAAATAACCGGGTAGACTCTGTGGTAACTGGATCAAATGCCTCCATTTCTCTCTGACATGTACTTTGCCATTCAACACTTGAACAGCGAGCTTCACTTTCATTTTGCTTACGCTATCAAGATGGACATGCGAGCTTCTCATATCTGTGGCAAATAGGTGTCTATTTTTGTCTCTTTGGTACACTGAATAAATGTGTTCCCACAATATAGGTTTTGAGTTCAACAACAAATACCTGGTGTATCTTGGGGAAATAGCTTTGGAGCCACTGTTATAAATGTTGTTGCGAAGCTTTTTCATTAAATGTGGAGGATCAGAAATGAAGAATAAAGGCATATCAGAGAATGGATTCTTTGTTTGACTTACTGTTTCATCAACACAGTTCATCATCATAAATGATCTGTACTCAGCAGCCCCATCACAGCATGTTAGAATTGAGGTGAACCCATAAGCCTGGAGTAAACCAACTCCTTGCCAAAAAGTTCTGTTGAGCATTTGCCCTGAGATTCCTTTAGTTAAAAAATATGCACATGGATACTGAAAATTCGCAAAGACACTTTTGAAATAAAATTGTAAAATGTGTGGGCCAAGCTATCTTGAATATTTTCAGTACCAGCAACATCTCTACTCTCCAAGTCAACAAAGCCAACTAACCCCCAGGATGATGGGTCAAATAATAAGCCTTCTTTGATCTTAACCTCATCAAAAAACAAACCACCCAACTTTGCAACACCAGAAAACCCCTGCTCCTTGAAGTTGTTTCTCATTGCATCAAGGACTGAAGATTGCCATCCTCATTTTGAGCTTGAAAAGTTCTTGTAGTCTGACAAAGTTCTTCCACTAGGTAGTTTTAAAAAACCAGAGTCACATATATCAGCATACAAGCTATGTGATCTTGAATAGATTCGAAGACACCATTTTATTACCAAAGAGTGCCATCTCATCTGCCTTGATGGAACATTTAAGGCTTTTGCTTGGTCTTTTAATTAAAAGTGTAAGAAAAAACATGTCTGATTCACTCCCAAGATGCTCTTCTAGATGGTTAAAGAGAAGGTTTTTCTTTCCAAATTCTTTACTACAGCCTAACCATTCACAGTTATAATGTCTATCGAT
>CACRXK020012033.1:0-12854 GCA_902702795.2 Paramuricea clavata
AACACTGAAATGGGGATAAAACGCTGAAATGGGGATAAAACGCTGAAATGGGGATAAAACGCTGAAATGGGGATAAAACGCTGAAATGGGGAAATTTAATCGAATTCGTTGTTTGCTAGACCATTGCGAACGGCAATTGCTAGATAGTATACTTCAAAATAAGGTTTGCGTTTTTATAACGTAGAAAAAACTATCCTAACATAAAACTAAACCCTAACCCTAATACTAACCCTTACCCAGTAACCCTAACCTAACCCTAACCTAAACCCTAACCTAAACCCTAACCTAACCCCAACTTATTTTAAAAATTGATATAAAAACGGAAACCTTATTTTGAAGTATACTATCTAGCAATTGCCGTTCGCAATGGTCTAGCAAACAACGAATTCGATTAAATTTCCCCATTTCAGCGTTTTACCCCCATTTCAGTGTTTTACTCCCATTTCAGTGTTTTACCCCCATTTCAGCGTTTTACCCCCATTTCAGCGTTTTATCCCCATTTCAGCGTTTTATCCCCATTTCAGCGTTTTATCCCCATTTCAGCGTTTTACCCCATTTCAGCGTTTTATCCCCCATTTCAGCGTTTTACCCCCATTTCAGCGTTTTACTCCCATTTCAGCGTTTTACCCCCATTTCAGCGTTTTACCCCCATTTCAGCGTTTTACCCCCATTTCAGCGTTTTACCCCCATTTCAGTGTTTTACCCCCATTTCAGTTTCCGCTTTCAGTTTCCGCTTTCAGTTTCCGTTTCAGCGTTTTATCCCTACCCTTAGAACACCTGGCCAATTTGAATTTACACCTGGAAATTTTGCAATAGTCGTTTGCGTGTTTTTTGACCGAAGTCCGCTCTCTCTTTGAGACTTTATTTTTGGGAGTCTCAACTAGTGACATATATTATTACAACAAGAGCTTTTTACAAAAAAATGTAGTTATTAAACACGGCAGAATCTATGCCACGGCCACGGGTTTTCAAATTGTCTATTGTCTATTGAGTTAATTGTATTATTGAGCAAATGACAGACTTCACGCAATAATGATTGTTGTTTTTTAGCCTGCTATTGTTCGACACTCAAAACCTAAATACGTTTCCTTAAATCTTACAGTTATATTTTGGATATAAATATATAAAATACATTAACTAATAGAGAGTACAATTTTACGTCTCTGTAGTATAGTTACATAATTTAAAACGGCAATGTACGAACAAGACAGCAATATACAAACGGGACTATGTTTTAAATATTAGAACACTTTAGGCAAAAAACGACCATGAATTATTTTAGATTAAAGTTTAGACCTTGGAATCCTAGTGAAAGATACAGGCGTAAAATTGCGCGAGAAACTGTTTGTTGTTGTTAATAACCTCTGGTAATCTAATTAACAAAACTTGCTTTGATTGGCTACTATTTACCGGATATTCAATTATCTCAAAGGGGGCGTATTGAAAAAATATCAATAAAAGTCGCAGGCTCTATATAATAGAGCCTGTGAGCAGGCTAGGCTGAAATAAGGCAAGAAAACGACTCGGAAAGCAGCGATGTGGACATTTTAGAAGTTTCCCTTTACAATTTAAGTATCGAGGGTAAGTTGAATGAATTTTATACAATATTTATGTCGCATTTGCCGGTATTGACGGCATGTTTTACATATCTGTATAGCGACAGAATACGTCATAGTATCATGGCTTTGTTATTGTTTTTATCTCTCCCAAAATCAACAAATAAAGTTTAAAATATCATATATGGTACATTGCCAGTAAGAATTATATAAAAGCAGCAAGGATTCACAAAGGATGGCTTAAATATACGACGGATTGATACAAAAGACGTTGGGTTGTAGTCGGCCCATAAAATGGCCGCCTGGATTGTGGTGTGACACTTTAATATCCTTTAATATTTAGATTGAAGATTCTAAGCAGTGTATCCTATATTAAATACTTTATATCTAGATGAAGAAGATGGATGTTATCCAATGGCAAGTACGCCCCAAAAGGATGACAAGAAATAAATTAGTGTGCTCTGAAGTGTCCAAACGCCAAAGTGAACCTGGTCGAAAAAGGCTTCACATATCAACAGTTGACACAGGTTTGTTCTTAGTTTATAATACTGAGTAGTCTCTCTCAATCTACATATTTTCGTAGTGATATATCTAATCTAGAAATAGTCTTAGATTAAATTAAATTTTGGAATTCAAGGCAGCATCTAGCACTATAGTTCAAAGTACTAATAAGTTCATGAAGTTTCTCTTTCACACAACAGTATGACCAGAATTGGAGAATATATAATTATAAAATTATGTTTAATCAATGTTGTATCAGTACACTGTTGGCCAGTAAGCTAGGTTCGGTATGCTTGGCTGCTCGCCCAGCACCCCCCCCCCCCCTAGAGAAATCTTGCCGGATCCACCACTGAACCTTTTAAGAAATGAATGTATTTGAAGTATTTGGATTATTCAATGTTAATGCAATCTCAAAAGAATCAATTGTGATTGGCTAAGAACTACAGACAATCCTCAATGTTTATCCACCTAAAACAACATTGAAAATTGCCTGTTGGTGACATGATTTTTTAATGAGACACCTGACAAGGTTTTCTTTCCTGCCATTATAACATCATCATAATTGCATATTAAAACAATTATTGAATTTGGGTTTCGCATGACATCAAGACCGGTCAATGTTATCTGCCGAAGCCAAAGGTTGAGGTCTGGATAATTCTTGATATCATGCTCATCCTCGTCCAATATGTAATTGTTGAATGTTTTTACAATTGTATCCCATTTTTGTTTTTGCATCTTGCTCTCTCTATTTTACAAATAGAGCCTGACACAAACCTTGCTATCCACTCAAGTATATTTTTGTATAAAGTATCAAATCAAAATGTCCAGGGAGAAATGTCAATTTCATATAAAAACAACAATCTAATTAAAGTTACAACTTGCTAAATATATAATAGTAGTATCATATAATTAGGATTAACCAATATTAACATAGTATTATATAACTAGGATTATCCGATCACAAAGATACATTAAATATGGTCTGATATACTTGTGCTAGAAATAGCCAGTCAGAGCTACATTCAATATTTTGCACCTATATAATATGTCAGTTTGGATAACTCCTGTTTTTTAATTTCTGTAGATATACCTAATTAATCAACTCAAACAGATGCCTTTGTTTTGGCAGCCAGTTGGGACCACAACAATGAACAATGATATCTTTTCTGGATACAAGAGCTTCAATAGCATCAAATAGGCAATTCCAGCTTTTAGTTTATGCCTGCAGGGGATGATGGGAAGTAAGGTATCATAGTGCTGATTATGCTGAAAAATTTCAATAAAAACTACCGAAGCAACCAAAATATTTCAATATTTACAAGTATAAGCTATCACTCCATGTTTACACGGCCACCATTTTTATTTTTTCAGCATAATCAGCACTGTGATAACTTACTTCCTATCATCCCTGCACGCATAAACTAAAAGCTGGAATTGCCTATTGTCTTGGTCTAAACTTCCAATGTCCAAGTTCTAGTTTACAGCACCATCCACTGAAATTCTTTCTGGAGTTGTAGGCAATCTTCCACTTTCAACAGTTTCTCATCAACTTTTGGTAGCAACAGTAATGGCATCATTGGAACAATTTATATCATTGCCAAAAGACACTTTGTATTCTGTGTACATTAGTTCATACTAGATTGACACATCATCCATGGAATTATTCTGTAGAATAATTAAGATATTTGTATGTTACCATAGTCACTACTATAGGTTCACCTGGCAATTATAATGATAAATCTAATTAATTATTGTTATTTGTTGTTTTAAAATTTCCAAAATGAAAGTTTTGAACTCATTTATTGGGTCGTTCCAGAAAAGATCCACACTCCCCTCACAGAGGAAATTTTTGCAGTGGAGACAAAGTTGTTTCTGATAATAGGGGAGACGGGGGGGGTTACAATTCCCTCTCTGGGGGTGGTATGGATGTTTTCTGGAATGACCCATTAGCTTTGCCATGATACAGTATAAAGTACATCAAATAAACAGACAGACAGACATATAAAGTACAAGTGGCAGGGTTACCGCAACAGAAATTATACTCCCAATAACTGCGGGCCACCTTTGATAATATAAGCTACCAGAGTTCAGTGCATGTAAACATTTCACACAAACATTACAAACCTTGGGTGATATAAATGGCCATTTATTATGCTACCAAGAAGGCAACAACCTTGCAACAACTAGGTTCATCCAAGAGTTGCAAATTATAAAAAGTACACACTGTGCCAAATCAAATACATATACACTGGGGACACAGCAATGAATACATACTTTATAGTACATATACTTTGTATTTTTATTCAATCAAAAATAATATATTTAATATTTACATACCGTCTCTAATCGCAGATTCGACAATTGTTTCACTACGTGCAGCGTTTCACCCAGAGTGCATATGCTGTCATTGAATTTCAAGGAGCGATGTTTATTTATATAAACTTTGAAACGTTTCTTCGGTCCAACATCGTCAAAAAACTTCCTCGTTGTTCTCAACGCACTTTGAGCAAACCAATTCACCGCAAACTTTAGGTTTGCATCCTGAAACGGCCTATTTCTCGCCATGAATAATTCATGAGTAATTCAATATTCTTATGTCTGTAATTGGACGCCATTTTGGAAACATTATATGGCAGAGCCTTACGTAGCTTCCGTCTTCCCATCATACCTTGCGTAATTTGTCCTCCCCCCTTAATATTACGCAATTTTACTAAAAATTTTACTAAAAGGCTCTGCGGAGGAGAGTGTTCCTACCCTAAACATTCATATTCCTACCTGAAATATTCATATTCTTACCAGAAATATTCATATTCAGCCTAGTTTTTAACTTAGTATTCAATATTCCATTTCCACCCCGACCTTGAAATTCAAAACTTCTCAGGGGAGAGCATGCCCCCGGACCCCCCGTAGGATGTTGCGACATAGCTATGTCGAGCTATGTCGCAATCTATATGCACAGGGTGTATCAAGAAAAAGGCAATCCAACTTTAGCGTGCTCTTGCGCGCTCAATATTGAGTGCAAATATCTATTTTTTCATTTTAATAAAGATTAGGGTTTTATCTTATTGAATGAGGCCTTTCTTATTTCATTCCAAGCACAAATGACCAAATACAAGCCGATTAAAAATTGTCGGTCAAAATTTTTCCAACTTAATTAAAGCAGCCATAACAAAAGAAGAAGCAAATAATCTGACTAATGTGTCTTGCCAAACAATAAGTTTAAAACAGAAGTGACCAATTTATCAACAATTATTTAATTTTATCGCACCATATTTAGGGCTTTTTAAATTAAATTCATAAATCTCAATCCAAACGGGAATAGTTTTGCACCAATTCCTAACGGTGGGAAAATGTGATTTCGACCGGCAATTTTTATACGATTCGTATTCGGTCATTTTTCTTTATAATGATATAAAAAGGTACATTAGAAAGTTAAATGCCTGAACCTTGTTTCAGTGAAAAGATTATCGATAAACTCAATATCTAACATGCCTTTTTATGCACCCTATATTTGTTTTGACCCTCTCCCCCTGTCCCAAGTCTTGAACCTTATAGGTCAAGTTGTCCTGATTGAGAGGATAAATTATTGAAACGCAGAAAGCAGACCTGACCATCATTTAGGCCGACACAAACGATCCCATTTGAGGCGCATGCTATAGCTTCCACACGCTGGTCGAAATGAAACTCTTCAACAAACCGTCCATTGCGTAGATTCCACAATTTCAGCGTATTATAAATCCGCTGGCCTGTCAAAATAAATTCACCTCCTGGCACAAATGCCAACGCTGAGATCCTAAAAAATGGGCTGGGATATTGTGTGTGACCAAGAACTTTACAGAGTGTCGCTCCAGTTTGAAAGTTCCAAATCAGCAAGGAATCACCAACTAAAAGTGTAATTTAAAATTGTAATAATATCCATAGAGGGGATGTTTACACGAGGCGATTATATTTTTGCTGCAACTTGAAATGCAATTTTGGATATTATATAGCCGTGTTATCTAAAAAGTTGTCACAGAAATTGTGAACATGGCCCGGATTCTAGTCTGTCGACACTTTCTTTACATAACATACTTTTAAGGGATGAAAAATGAAAGAAATATGATTAAAAATGTCGACAGAGTAATAATCCGTGGTTCATGCGCACAATTTTCATGCGACTCCTTTTTCGATAACATGACCCTATGTCCGAAATTGCGTTGCAAGTTGTAGCGGAAATCGCCTTGTGTAACATGGCCTTGAAAGGGCCACGCGGGTGAAAGATACGGTTAGGGTGTTGCCTCTTACCGCTGAATTAGGCCTGCAACTATTGCAGGTCGAGGGAAGAGTAAATTCGTATGATATTTCCTTCGGTTTGGTAACTTCCCTGTGGTCGTGTTCTACTGTGCTTCAAACAGCCTCGTACCTAGGCCTGTATACAGAAGTCGCAATGAATGCATGCGCGTACTGCATGTTGGCAAGGACGAGACGAACAAGGCTATGCTTAGGAGGTTTTTCGCCGGGAAGTCCGGTTTTCCTCCTTCGTCAACCTTTGAGCTAATCCTCGACCACACACTGTGAAATGGAAATTAAATAAATAATAATAAATAATCATTTACCGGTAGTGGCCGTATGGTTGGAAGCATTGTTAATACGTCGTCCTTCGTAGTATGGCCCGTCTTCAATAAAACTAGTCTTCAATACCTCGTTCAAACTCCACTTTACGAACCTAATTCGGTCATAATCCCACCCAGCACCAACAAGGGAGTCCTCCACCACATGTAATGCTGCAATTCCGCGACCATCGAACCTGTACGCGCCCACGATCCCAGCAGCGTTTATTCGATAAACCTGCCAAAATAATAATAACCATATTTATCCAAAATATCCACCAATGTTCAATATCACAGTCGGCTATTCGGCCATTTCTCGAGCAAAACGCCAGTATGGTCGTCTACTGATTGCTCCGCACCGACATCAATAGCATCATTGCCATCTCTTAGCAAACTATTACACATGCAAGAACGTTACTATACTTAGAATACACTATATAAAGATTTGCCAATTGAAATTCCTTTCAATAAATAAATAATTGGTGTCCGTCATGTCTGAGAACATTACTGTCAGAACCAGGTTTTCAGAATTATATTGAACTCAGATACCCACATCACTTATTACCAAATCTGTAGATGCTCCTCCCACACGAAAAAGCATGCCATGTTTTCGTGTCAAAACATTCAGAAATGCCACTGCATTCCTAAGCTCATTACAGTTCCCTCTCCTCCTACATTTACCTCAAATTGAGCATACAATTGTCGCAAATTTGAAGTGGAAAGGACGAAGAACAGACAAATTTGAATGTAATTCGCAGTTTTGTCAGAAATTCAGGACGCTTCGCCCCACCATAGGCACAGGAGAAAGTGAAAGTTAGAAAGCTAAACAGGTAACAGTACAAGCTGTTTGACGGTCTTCTTAAAACTTAATTTACGCACCATTATATATAGAACAGTGAGAACCCCAAAGACTGGTAATTGTCAGAAACGTTGGGAATAAGAAGCTTCGCTGAGAAAAAAATACAGATGAAACGGTCCGATGGGGTTAGGTGGAAAACGCGGACATGCGGTCGTGCAGACACAAAATTTACTAATTAAAGTTCAAAAAATTTATTGTGAGAATAATAAAATTTATTAGATTGATATAGTGTAATGATATAATGAATAAAGATTGATAATAGATTGTTCGGCGAACTTTTACTGCTTTGATGTACTTAGTATAAAATATTCTGAAAAAAAATTACGAAAAAAAAGATTCTGAAAAAAAAGATTCTGTACGTACTTTTATATTACTTAGTATAAAAGATTCTGAAAAAAAATTACGGGGACCACTCAGAATTCTTACACAACGGTAACCCGAAAGAAAATTTTTTAATATATTTAACTGATCATCATCACGAATGATACTAGATTACGCGTGCATTACAAGGATATTTTATAAGTGAAGATTCATAGAGTAATTTTATATATATATACATGCATATATACATAGAAATATTATATTATATAAGCTAGTTAAATATTCTGAGGCTTTGATATTTTAGTTCCGTGACTAAGTTCTCTGCAGTGCAAACTTGTAGCTCATGACTAACTTGTGAACATACAATACAATGGTCGCAGCACGCATTTCAGAATTGTCCGCTGCGCAAGCACTATATGAGGTAGGTACGGTGGCCCATACGGGCCAATCCTTCTCCGTAGAAACTTGCACCTTCTCCGTACAAATGTGTTGTTATTCCATGGAAATCAAACTTCTCCGTGGAATATTGCCGTTGTTCTGTCACGGAAAGCCTTTTCTCCGTAGAAATATGCAGTTTCTCCGTGGAAACACGCATCTTCTCCGTGGAAACACGCAGCTTTTCTGTGGAAACACCGCCGCTTCTCCGCGGAAACGCGTAGCATTTATGTGAAACACGATGCGGTGGCCCGAACGAGGCACCTCTTCTCCGCAGAAGCATGCAGCTTCTCCGTAGAAACACGTGCCTTCTCCGTTTTTGGGCACTTTCCTTGTGAATTAAAAAAGGCACGCCCCCCTAAATACTTATTGGTTTTATACGACGGGGGGGAGGGGGGGGGAGAAGAGAGAATAATTCACAAGTCAACATCGTGGTGAAAACATTACAAGCCAATTTTATAAATATGAATGCTTTAAATTAATATGGGCACAAATATCCAGCATATAAATTGTGAGAATTGCCAGGCAGAGATTTTGATCGTTTATAGCTTTTGTAACAATTGTGGAAATAGACTTGATACTGGTATTAAGTATACATACTAGAAAGTTTTACTTTTTTATATTTGTGTTATCATTTTCAGTTTGTGGATTTATATTTTTATAAATTGAATATTTAAATATACGCCGTATTAATCTGTCAGTCAGTCTCGTAGCGGATCCGCTAGTGTAGGTATTTGTATATCCATATCTACACTAGCAGATCCGCATACGAGACCGACTGACTGACAGATTAATACGGTGTTTATTTAAATATTCAATTTATAAAAATATAAATCCACAAATAAAAATGATAACATAAATATAAAAATATAAAACTTTATAGTATGTATACTTACCAGTATCAAGTCTATTTCCACAATTGTTACAAAAGCTATAAACGATCAAAATCTCTGCCTGGCAATTCTCACAATTTATATGCTCGATATCTGTGCTCATATTAATTTAAAGCATTCATATTTATAAAATTGGCTTGTAATGTTTTCACCACCATGTTGACTTGTGACTTTATTTTCTCTCCCCCCCCGGCGTATAAAACCAATAAATATTCAGGGGGGCGTGCCTTTTTTTAATTCACAAGGAAAGTGCCCATCCACGGAGAAGGCACGTGTTTCAACGGAGAAGCTGCATGAAGTTAATCCAACGGGAAGGAAAAGATGAACTAGAAGAAAATAAAAAAAAGGATTGAAGCCCTGGAAAACGAGAATAATAACCTAAGAGATGAAAAGCTTGGATTCACCAGAGTGATGAAACGGAAAAAGAAAATGGCTACCATTTCTTCTCCTGAAGCTACTAGCTCATTGAAAGTAAAGAATCAGTTTGAAGTTTTAAGCTCTGAACAGGAGGACGAGGAAGAGATTTACGAAACGAAGGTTAAATCATCGACTTTCTCACAGAAAGAAATTGCGATCAATAACAATATAACCTCAAAAGATCCGCGCTCCCAGAATGAAAGTACTCCTCTCAACCCGACTCATTATCAAATATTACCCCAACTCATCATACTACAGCCAAAAGTAGCAGCGACAGCCCGATCCTAATTATCGGCGATTCTATCATCAAACATATTGATCCTAAAAAGATCTCCCGAAAGAAAACTATTAAACGCACGTTTCCTGGCAAAACCGCAGAACAAATAAAATCTGAAGTGGAATCTATGGAGGTTGAAGTACTTCCTTCACACATTATTGTACATGCTGGGACTAATGATCTTTCCGTGCAACCGCCGCATAATTGCGTTAAAAACATCGAGAATCTAGCTTTGTGTATAAAAAAGAAATTTACAGATTCAAGAATAGCAATATCCAGCATAACTGTCAGAAACGACTTGGATTTAAGCAAACAGATCTCCACTGCTAATGAAGAATTACAAAAAATGTGCTCTAAGAACGGGTTTGATTTTATTAAAAACAATAATATTGATGCTACATGCTTAAATGGCGGCCTGTTACACTTGAACTCAAAAGGATCCGCATTCTTGGCAACAAATTTTATTAAGTTCCTAAGGGGGAACATTCCAGCTGCATCAGAGTATCGCCAAAGGAAGAGAGGGGAGGATTTTCAAGGTCGCCGGACATATCAGAATCATTCACTAGAGGACCTACTGAGACTCTTATTACTCGCTCAGAGGACCGAGTATTAAGTAATGATTATAATCGGTGTGACCCTCCGACAGGTAAAATAGATGAATCTAATAATATATTTTCTGATTTAGATTGTTCTAAAGGCCTAAAAATGGCAAATTTAAATATTAATAGTCTTTTAAAAAGTATCGACCAGCTCCGTATCATTATGCAAAATAGCTCTATTGACATTCTGGCGATTAATGAAACAAAAATTGACCATTCAGTGTATGATGATGAAATTAGCATACCTGGATATTATCATATCCGTAAAGATAGAAATAGGTATGGTGGGGGAGTGTTATTATATGTGCGAGAATCTTTACCATTTTCTGAACGAAATGACTTATTAATATCTGATTCGTTAGAAATGCTATGCATTGAAATTACGAAACCACACAATAAGTCACTTCTAATAGTTACATGGTATAGACCGCCAAATTCTGAGGTTATAGTCTCTTTAATGAATATAGGCCGTATTCTTTGGCCTCAAAAGTCGCCTAGAAAAATATTTCCGCTGCCATCGGTCTCCATCTAATTTTAATTTATATAAATCTATAAATTTTGACACGCTAAGTATGAATTTCAATGTTGTCACTCGCACAAACCTGCAGTTTTTGTTTCGTTCCCCGCAGGAACGAAACGGTACTGTATTCGGTTTCGAGCAATTATCACAGGAAAGTGACGTCAGAGATCAAAGTTATCCAATCCTTTGCCAGTATTCTTGCTCAAACGTCAATTACATTTAGAATCGTCCAATGAGATGACCGCTCCTAGCATAAGAAGTTTTTTGGAGGCGTGGCGTATAATCGGAAATCTTAGTTAATTATATATCAACCTATGAGAACATGCTAACTTAACCTGAAGTTCAGGCCTAATTTTAAATAGGGCCTGACACAAAACCTGTCTAGACCGTGGGACGCTCACATGTTATTTTTAGACACAGCATGCAATATGATTGACAAGTGTTATAGATTTCGTTACACAAAAAATTTATATTCTCATGAACATGTCCGCAGAGTGTGCATTTTGCTTTTTAATTAAACTTAAAAATTCAAGGTACTTTTATATAATTAAGAGTCAGTTTCTCTATTTAACCGAACAGCAAACGAAGATTCAATTAGTCAGTTCTGTGTACAGCTTGACTGCCAAGCTTTCTCAAGGTCTCAACTTGCTGGACGCGGATATATACCAGGGATATACTTTAACGGGCTAACAACAGCAACAATAAAATTCTCAATCGTACCACGAAGAAGGCGATGTAGCTCAGAAAACAACGCCGGTAGGACCTGATATTAAAAATAAGACTTTTGCCGGCGAAGCCAGTTGGCAGAACATCTTGGCTGTCAACAACAAACTTTCGAATAGATGACTAGTTTAGTTTGGCTGTTCTTTCAGCGTCGTGTGTCCAAAATTCGTCAAAGATTTTGATAAAGACCTTCAAAATACTATTTGTTTGATTTATTTTCTGCCATAAAGCATATTAAAAGAAAAGAAATTCGAAGAAATCGATAATGGATTTGTTACGTGCGTTTGACCTTTATACTATTATTGTCCCCTTGAGCCCTTGACCGAGCTATTTTTAAAACTGTTGTTTATGTGAACTTGCAACCAATCAAAATCTTAGGGCCTGAACTTCAGGTCAAAATCTACAGGGCACGATGATTTATATTTGAAGTATTCAAGCGCCAACAGCGGTATATATATATTTATTATATAGTTTTCTTTGTTTTTCTTCATTTTAAATACTACTACTGTATTTCTGGACCGCTCGGCCCCTCCAGGTATAATGAAAATTTATAGAACCCGCCCGCCTCACAAAATGAACCAATTTCATTGCTCGACATATACAAGTGATCTATGGTCACAACCGCTAATTATAGACGTCTGGTATTTCTATAATTATATTGGAACGAAACATTATTTCTTTTTTAAAGAAATATTTTCTTGTTGAGTATATTGCCACCAAAGTTCGGTATCTTTCACGGCTTCGAAACAAGATGGCCGCCATTTTTGCCCTGGGTACTTCGTGTAATATATGATGAACGGTACTAGTTTACAGACCCAATTTAAGCTACATTCACGCGGTCGAACGGAGGGTTATCGTGTTAGCCATCACAAGCGTTTGTTTTATCATTCCGTAAATTGATGTTAATAAAATGAGAGTAGAAATAAATGAATTAACTTAGTTAACCTTTTATGAAAGGCCTCTGCGGCCAAGAGTAGCATTTAAGGTGGCTCCCTATAAACGTTCCTGGAGGCATGTGTATCTAGGTATATCAATTGGCTACCCCACCTTAGAAAGATTCCTCGCACGTGCTGAGAAGCTAAATAGAAAAAATGTTTTACAATACATAATAATAAAGTATAATACTATAATAAGAATCAGGGCCGTAGCTAGCATGTATAGTTT
>CACRXK020012034.1:0-15589 GCA_902702795.2 Paramuricea clavata
CAACATGAACCTGTCGTTGGCAGGAGCAACCGATTTTGTCAAAGCCAAAACGCCAGGCATAAAAGTTTCTATTCCAATTAAAGCTTCTCTGCTACCATATTCATGAAAAAAGCATCTAAATTTTTACTGAAACTATACGTCTTTTTGTGTGTTTCTTCCCAGTTTTCTCGAGTTTTCGTATTCTGGTTTTATATCTTTCAACTTTTCAATTTTTGTCAGCCTCGCTTTGAAAATACACAACTTCACTGATCTCAAATTAGTTCGCAAGCAACACTGGAATTTTAATGAATTTAATTTTTACATCTGATAAAAAATAAACACGTTATTTACCGGCAGCGTCGGTCCGGATGAGAAAAACTGTGCCCTCGGTCTTGAAAACGTTTCAAGACCTCGGGCCAGTGCTTCCGTTATCAAAAAACGTAATTTCCTTCCAGCCGTTCAAGATTTCCTTATTTTTGAGAAAATTTCCTTGCAGTAAAAATTATTGAATTTTTACCTAATTTAAAGCTGATTTTATAGTAATTTATCTCGAATAACGGGGAATTTCTTCTTCTAGAAAGAACATAGACGTTGCCGTGGCTGAATTATCAAAAGCGAGAGACAAAGAGTTTACCTAGATTAACACGAAGGAGAATAATCAGGGGGGTCTGGGGGTCCTCCCCTCGAAAATTTTCAGATTTTGCACCTCGCAGGACAGGATTTTCAGCATATTTTGAAGCGCATTTCCTTGGAAATTTCCGTATTCTTAGGATTTTTTAGAAATAAGGCATTTCCTTCACATTTCCTTCAATCTTCGGAAATTTCCTTCAAATTTCTTTCAGATTCGAATTTCCTTTTAATTTCCTTCAACTTGAACAGCTGGGAAATTTTTTTGTCGCTGTGCAGAGAAATTGCTGGCGCACGCAATATTTTACAAAAATTCGAAAATTTGAAAAAACAACATGAGTGAAATTTCAACTTATGAGTTTGCATTTTTAAGACGCCGATCAAGGAAATTAAATTGTTCGAAAAACTTCATTAACATCTCAAGTATGGAAAGCATCTACATTACCAGCAATTTAATTGTGGATGGATTCGTAATTCAGGCGATAAAGTTACATAGCTAGGAGTTGGCTTTTCTGCTCTTCGAATATCAGTTTTCATTAGTGGATTATCACAACTTGTTGATGTCATTGGTGCCAAAATCGACATAAACGTAAACTGCTAACCAAGAGCTATAAAACTAATAGCTTTTCAAAAAGATAAACTTTTCGTCCGTATGTTGTGGCACAAAAAAGCAACCAGAAAACAAGTTTCATTAAGCACTCTTTAGCACTGAGTAAGTTTTACAAAACTTACCATTCTTGACCACGCCGAATCCGAAGAGTTCCCAAGTCGTAGACCCGCAGTTTTTCTGTATTTTGCCGTTTTAATCGTCGCTCTTCATCAATAACACGGCGCCATCTTTAATTTATTTCGTGCCTGTTCACAAAATTCCATTCGTTACACTTCCTTACATTATACCCAGGCCACCAAATTTATGACCGAGTAAGACATTTGAATGATGGAATGTAATCTAGCGGACCTCTATAACAGAACTGGACGGTTTGTGTCGAACTGTGCGGAGGCTTGTTTTGAACTTTTACTGGTGTTTTTACTAATCGCTTTCTTGTTTACTATCAATTGAGCAATCACTACATTCAAATACGTCATTATCACTATCATCTGGGTCATCGCTGTCTGCTTTACCGTTCTTACAGTCGCAACATTTGCACACATCGGTACACTGTAAACCAGATTTTTTACACGAACATCGGTTGTTCTCACATCCCTTAGTAGATTTACAGTTTACTAACACAAACATAGAGTCAGGAGCTGGAGGAAGACTCATCCATTTGACACAGACCTTTCCACTCTCATCAATACTCCAACCATGCTCTGTGAAATTTGGAAGTTTAAGAATGGGTTGTGTAGCATTTCTCCAAATATAACATTGATAAACGGCGCGATAAATGTGTAGCAAAAGAGAATCTTCATTAGGTGGTAGCAACTCTTCCTCGCATTTCCCAGCTTTAAGCGCAAGGTACCGGACTAGGTTTACATCAGACTGGTGTTCATACCCATAAAAGTGGCATACATAATTGGATAACTGAAGTGTTATCTCATCTGATGGTGATACGGATGTGCCCAAATTTGCGAAACAGGATAAATGCACATCTTTGCTTCTTGCTACTTTTAAAGTAGTGGCTTTTCCTTTTCCGTGAAACGAACTTGTAGTATCACAACCTTAAATTCCGGGATGGACAATATGATAAAAATTATGAAGGTAATTACAGCGAACGTTATGAGAACGCCAGACCATTTATGCATCTGTCCAATGTAGTTAATATTTTCACTAAAAACCTAATAGCTGTTACTAATATGCCAGGAATATTAGTGTAAAGCGATTGGATCAAGCCAATAAAATATACTAGCTTTTATCGTATGGACTGTATTATAAATATACCTGTGAAGCTACGTGTTGTTTAACCTTCTGAAGGGAAATTCTTCTTCTTTTGTTTTGATTCCCGGTCTCGAAGAATATGTGTGCACTGATGTTGGAACATGCATTCGATTTCAAAGCAATGAAAAACACGTCCGTGTCTGGACTTTTTATAATTACATTTGTGTACATCAGAGATGCGTTCTTAGCATGGCATACCTAAAGAAAACTTGAATTGTGAGTAGTAGCTATAAACAAGTTTGTTACACCGATCACTTGATCATGCACATTACATTACCTAAATCTTGATGGGGCTTTTTGACCTAAAAGAGGGCTAAACAGTCTTTTCGAGTTAAATATGGGGGGGGGGGGATATGTCGGAAATTTGAAAGTTTTGTCGGAAATTTAGAAGGCTTTGCACCCCTCAACGGAAAAGTGAATTTCCGCCACTGTCTATAAATACAGTCGCTTGGTTACTTCCTTTTTTAATGTGCGTACCATTCTGGTGTCTGCTTCTTCATAATCACATGTTAATTCTTCAACGTTACAGCAGATCAAAGCACTACTCGATTCTGTTAATTTGTGGCATTTGTTTTCGTGTGTGATGAAGACCTCGACATCATTTAGAAGTTGGGGATTTGCTATGCTCCAAACTTCGAAAAGGAATTTCATCAACTTTACTTTGTTCTTTCCATTGGGCAAAAACTTGTTCCATTGACGAGGGACACGCTGTTGTTCACCGTAAATCTTCACCTAGAACGATCCACCTTCACTGCGTTTCTCCCGTTCTAGGTTCTTGATGCTGTGTGCTGGATATCGGTCGCCAACGAAATCAATTCTTTTCGATCTTGACAATGTCGCCATCTTTATAATTTTCATCAACAAATCATGCGCTAGCTCACCAAACGTGCTTGAAGTTACGTATACCTTCATCTTCTGAAGTATGGCCATTGCATCAACGATCAGAGAACTTTCGCCATCAACGCTTTCCACAAATGCATCTTGAGTTTCACTCTCAATTGTGTTGAGCAACTTTGACATGGCGGTCTTTACGAGATTTCCCTCCACGGTTGCTGAAGGTAATGGGACCGGTCTCAACGAATACTGCAAAACATCTTTCATACCCAGATCTCGGCTTCTTGCAATGAGGACCATTAGCAAACAAATTCTTTGAATTCTTCAACGCCACAATCTCACCTTTCTTTGTCTTGCTTGTAACCTTCTTGTTCATGGAAGTGATGTTCGTAAATTCATCTTCTTAATTGGCGTGTAGATATCAGGATTCTCCGAAAGGATATTTGTCTCTATACAACTCACTGCTGCAGCTTCACCTCTTTCGTAGATGTTCTTTATGTCAGATTCAACATCATCAGAGGCGACAGATCCATTACAGAAATGCACAAGGGATGGATACTCGTTATAGAAAGGGTTTATCATCGTGTTGACTAACTCCATAACGTCTGCGACAGCAGCATCATACTTGATTCTAGTTTTACCAAGTCCTTTAGTCCTCTGCAAGATTGTGAATACAACGATGGTAACTAGAGCTTACATTTAACATCAGAACATTATGCTGCATTTCAAGGCTGCCTGAAAAAATGTCTCATCAAAGAATCAAGGATATTCTAATACCTTGTTACTTCTGATATATTTGCCATGTCTTGACACCTTCTCAATTCAATTCAATTCAATTCAAAGGTCTTTTTAATAGATCAAAAGATAAAAATACATATCTTACGTTACAAGTATATATTAAGAATACATTAGTAAAGTTTACATCATATGAATAGGTTATAGTTAAAAATTAATCTATTTGCAAACGACGATTTAAAACGTTCCATGTTCACTCTTGGATACTGACTATAAACTCTGTCCTCAAAGAGTAGCTTGTGGATTTTTTTCTTGTTATCAAGTCGACTATGGCACTCTTCTGATTTACAGAAGCTTTAAAAATATTTCTGTCTTGTATTTCTAAAAGATATCTAATATTTACAGGTTCTGATGTATACTTTCGCTTAAAACATCTGTCAAAAAACCGTTGTAGAGTATTGAGTTCGGCTGGAGAAGAACCGTAGACGGACAGGCCAAACGTTATAGTTGATATTACTACGGTCTTAAATAGATAATCTATCTCACATTGGCTATAGCCTTCTGCCCTGAGTGTTCGTATAACGTACAAGCATTTGTTTGCTTTGACCAATTTACCTCGCACATGACTGGTGAACTTGAGATTGTCTTGAAAAGTAGTACCTAAAATGGAAGTTCTTTGCATTGGGGTATATTATAAACATTGTCAAGTTGATCATTATATCTCTTCTTCCGGATGATAAGCTCTTTACATTTACCAGGGTTACAAGTCATAAAATTATCATCAGACCAGCTCAGGAATTGTCCAACTGTATCTGTTGATGTATCAGGACCCTCACTCCAAACTGGCACTATTATGTTTGAATCGTCCGCATATTTAAAAAGAGCGTTCTCGCCGTATATGTCCACCTCTAAATTATTTAGAAAAATATTAAAAAGGTAGGGGCCACTTACGCTCCCCTGTGTTGTACCCTTATTAACATCCATCCATTCTCCACAAAAATCGTTACAAACGACTCTTTGCTTTCTATTTTTTAGAAAATTTAAATACCAATTTATGATATAAGGGTTAAGTGGCAAAGTTTTTAACTTTTCCGAGAGGAGTGAATGTTTCACTGAGTCGAAAGCCTTGCTAAAATCCATAGAAAACAGTCTAACTGCTTTGCAGTCCGCTCTATCTAAGAAGCTGAGTGCTTTGTTCTGAATAGTTAACAGAGCGTTTGTACAACGCCCCCACAGTGCGAAAAAACAGATTTGCACTAGGCTTTGCAACCCGGTGCAAAGCGACTTGACCTGACTATTATAAACGAGCTTTTCGAAGGTCCTCGCAATTACAGGTGTAATATTTATTCCACGAAAGTCACCATCTTCCTTTGGTAAATCAACCTTTGCAAGAGGGTTAATATTCGCTCTTTTCCATGAATCTGGCCAAGTATGTGATGAAAGGGACAAATTCCAGACGTTAGTTATAACTTCGGTTAGAATTTCCGCATGATCATTCCAAACCCAATAGGGAATATAATCGGGACCTGTTGCTGTCCTCTTTATTCTTTTCAAGGCATTCCATACCTGCTGTTCCGTAAAGCTAGGAATATCTACTTCATCACCAATAATTGAGAGCGTCGGTTCGACATAACTATCATCGTGGCAGAGTTCGCCAAAGTAGCGATTTAATCTTGTAAGTGATGCATTATCTAAAGTAACTCTTGATGACGATGCATTTCGCTGAGAAATATCATTCGTCTTTCTCCACCAAGTTCTACTTCCCACCAAGGCCCTAAAATTTCTTCTGTTTTGACAAATGACATCAGAAATCCTTTTGTTAATTAAACTGAGTCTATCCTTTTGCGACCGAGCAATTCTGGATTTAGATTTTAGCAAAGATTTAATTAAAGGACTCATCCAGTAAGGGTCACCTGACGAAATTGAGACTGTTTTTGTGGGCATACATTTATTCATATGATCCATGATCTTACGTTCAAGACAATTCACAGCGTCATTTACATTCGTGGACTGCGATACATTCTCCCAATCTTCTTCTGCTAAAGCTTTGTGGAAATCTTCCTTTCGATGCTTTCTACAATCCCGAAATTCAACCTTTCGGCGCATAGATTTTAGTTTCGTTCCTGCTGGTAAAATAACCCCCATGTGGTCTGTTTTAGTTAACATGTGGAAAGGATATCATTTTGAGAACAAATCTATTCTATTTGTAAGGCAGTTATCCAAATATGCGTTACCCCTTGTTGAAAAGTCGACCATTGCATCCCATCCTGATAGTTCCTCAAGGTGTTTTATGTCCAAACTGTTCAAATCCCCTCCACAAACAATTACAGTGTCTGGATATTTGTCCAGAACGTCGTCAGAAATATTTATTAAATAATCCAATAAGTCGCTCTCCAGATAATTGTGCCTAGGTGGGTGATAAAGGCCATATATCGACATGCGGTTTCCTGTAGGTAACAGAAGTGTGTCACCAATAAGTTCGTACAAACTGGATCGATAAATATCAATAACTTTTAAGCTGTTCCGAACATATATTGCTACCCCTCCTTTTGCTCTCATATCGCATCCTTCACAACTTCTATCTCTTCTAAATATTGAATAATTGTGAATGGTCACCACAGCATCTGGCATTTCAGGTTTCAGGTGACTCTCGCTCACCACACATACATCTACATCGTTATTGAGCAAGTCTGCCTCCAGTGCAACTACAGCTCGTACTCGATTTTTTGTTTTTGCCAGACTACATATATTGATAAACATAAACTTAGGAACAGCAAAACCTGACTCTCTCGAAGGAACTTTACTTGTGGATGTTAAATTAATAGGTACCAAGTAACTTCGTCTCTTTGAGTTAATATTTGAAGTATTATTAAAATTACAGTGGTGGTAATTTTGTCTCTGTGTAATTCTAACAGGAATAGCTAAGTTCTTTTTCTTATCATCCCATGAACAAATTCTAGGTAATTCAACCAATCTTTCTGATTTTGTTGTGGTTGACGGTTTGGCTGGAAATTTTGATATGATTGCGCTTCTCTCAGCTTGCCCCAAAATCAAGCGGTGGGCTGCTCATCTATTTAAAGTGAAACCCACTAAGCCACCTTTCATCTTGGAATCCTTGTTTAAGGTTTGTGCGATCGTCTGATCACACGGTACACTAAAGAACTGACGATCCTTCTGTCCTTGCACAGTCCAGTTATCTTCAATATTTTCAGCAACATCTGTAAGAAAATTATGACAATGATGGTACAGCTTTACATTTTGAACATAATTATAATGAAGTATATTACCCCTTTTGATGAGCATTGTTCTCTCCTGATTCATTCTCTTAGTAAATGCAATAAATATGTACACGTATATACAAACTGAGACTTCATTAAAGAACTTACAGGGATGTGTGCTTTCAAGGAAAGACATTTCAGCCAGTAGCAGGGCCCATATCGGGAATAGTTGACTCTATCGGTAGAAAAAACCCCATGGGATCATTGACCTCAGGACGGAAAAATGTAACTGTGAGTCGGACGTTCTTGTTGCTCGAACGAACAGTAACAACAACTGGATCATTTCGATGTAAGTAAACCAAAACAAAAAGGCAGGGTTTTCTTCACTACGCTTCTTTACGAACGAATCGAACGCCTCTTTGCAAGCGATGAAACGATCGTCAATCGAACAGAATTCTTCAGCTTCGTTATCTGGTAGAGACTCTTAAAATGCCAAGAAACGAAGTCGTTGCATTGCCTCGAAAACCACTTTATGCGCTCTGATATATCGGTTGTAGTGCTTCCATGTAAGAACCCCTTTAACAGAACCCTATGCAACAATCTCGGATTCTATCATTATACTGTATCCAAAAACATGAAACAGAACAATTATTATTATTATTATTATTATTAATCAATTGATAAATTACATATCAAGTGTTACAAATCAATTATTTTAAAATATATTACAAGTTTTTAACATTAAAAATTTTTTAGGTTATATTAGAGTTGCAAAGCTAAATTATATCTAAAAATACATCTATTGATGAAACTATTTTAAAACGCTCGGTAGAAATGTTTGGCCACTGTGCCTCTTGTGTTCTAAGTTTAACTGTATATTCTTTAATTTTTGGACAGATTTCTCTTAACGGATGATTGTTTTGTTTACACAGCTTTTCAAACAGCTTTCTATCTGTCTGCTCTAACAGTATATTAATATCTATTTGTTCTGATGTGTATCTTCTTTTATAACAACGAGTTAAGAAGTTTTGAATAGTTGTTAACTCCGGTGGTGATGCAGCAATTACTGATAAGCCATAGGTAAGTTGTGACAGGACCAGTGACCTAAAAAGAAGATCTATTCGTCTTGACTATATCCTTCATTCCTCAGTTTTCGAATTACAAACAAGCATTTATTTGCTTTCACCAACTTTTTCTTAACACATTTTGTTGAGTTCAATATAAAACTGTATGTTATCCAAATATTAGTATGACGTAATACTGAGAGACAAATGCATGATGGGATTGTTGTGTTGTTAGTTGAACTTCCTCGTGAAAGCAACTTACTGTACAAAACTACATTTGTAATAAACGTGAAAATAAAGAGTGATTTCATTACAAATACGGTGTTCTAAAGTCATGGCTTCAACAGGTTATGGGCCCAGCAGAGAATCACGCTGGTCAAGGTTGACTTTCGATGGAAACGAAAGCAATTACGAACTGTGGGAAGCGAAATTCCTCGCGCACATGAGGTTATTAAAACTAAAGGATACTACCCTGCCGTCTAAGGAAGAGGCTGACACAACGAAGAACGAAGAATGCTACGCCGAGCTTATACAGTGTTTGGACGACACCAGTCTGTCATTGGTAATCAGGGATGCTACCGACGATGGCCGAAGGCTTTACAAATACTCCGAGACCATTATGCAAATCAAGGCAAACCAAGAATCATCACACTCTACACTGAGCTAACGTCACTTGAAAAAGCACTTCACGAGACAGTCACAGATTACTTAATAAGAGCCGAGAAAGCAATAACAGCGCTTAAGAACGCCAAGAAACGTTAAGCGATGGGCTAATAATTGCTATGATCTTAAAGGGGCTGCCTGATTCATATAAACCGTTCTCGATACATGTGACCCAAAGTGCAAGTGAGATAACGATCGCGAAGTTTAAGAGCATGTTGAGGAGCTTCGAAGAAACGGAAAAGCTCAACACCAAACCGAAAGTTGATCAGGTAATGAAAGCTGAGTTTCCTTCGCAAACAATGACATGTTATGGCTGCGGGAAAAGAGGGTATTTAGTCAGAGAGTGCCCTGCTAAGAGCGAGAAGAAGTGGTGTAACTATCACAAAAGTACAACACACTTGGATAGCACCTGCAGAAGTCAGCAAAAGAGCAAAGACCAAGCCAAACAGGTGTCGGAGAAAGAAAACACCTCTAAAGATGAACATTCATTTGCATTCAAAGTTAACGACGAAGCAACAGGGAAAATCAATCGAATGGGAATGTTGGTTGACACAGGTGCCACTTCTCACATTGTTACTACTGATATTTTAAAGCAAATAGACATGACATTTAAACCATCAAAACATTACATTGAACTGGCTGATGGCACACGAGCCAGTAATATTGCATTGAAACGAGGGGATGCTGAAGTGTTTCTGAAAGATACAAATGGAAAATGTGTGAAAACGGTGCTGAAAAACGCCTTATATATACCATCCTATCCTCAAGATATTTTCTCAGTGAAGGCAGCCACATCAAATGGAGCCGAGCTTCGATTTGCCCAAGATACTGGTGAGCTAACCCTTGAAGATGGTACCATTGTTGAAATTGAAGAACATGGACGGTTGTACTATTTGACTTCCATAGACAGTCAAGAGAACGATAGCGTAAGTGAAGTAGATAAAGTAAATCTCTCGTATGATATTAACACATGGCATGAAATCCTAGGGCACTGCAATTTTGAAGATATTATAAAACTACAGGGGGTAGTTAAGGGCATGAAATTCTCAGGTAAAATTGAGTCATCTAAGTTAGGTTGTAATACATGTGTAGAAGGAAAATTTGTAAACAGCAGGAGTAGGATTCCTGATGCAAGATCTCAAAAATCATTGGAGAAAGTGCATGTGGATTTGGCAGGTCCAGTTTCTCCTGTATCAAGAGAGGGGTTTAAGTACTGCATAGCTTTTACTGATGATTTCTCAGGAGCAGTATTTGTTTACTTTCTGAAATGTAAAAGTGACACCTTTGTAGCAACAGAGAAATTTCTAGCAGACATCACTCCTTATGGCAAGGTAAGTTGCATCCGTTCTGACAATGGCTCAGAATTTACAGGTAAGGCGTTTCAAACACTACTAAGGGAGCGTGGCATAAAACATGAAACTTCTGCTCCCTACTCGCCACACCAGAATGGCACCGCCGAAAGGCACTGGCGCACATTGTTCGAAATGGGCAGATGTCTTCTTCTTCAATCAGGGTTACCCAAAACTCTCTGGCCCTATGCAATTCAAACCGCAGCTCACATTAGGAATAGATGTTTTAATAAGAGAACAAAGACAACACCCTACTTTAGCCTTACTGGGAAAGTACCTGATCTTTCTAAAATGTGGATCTTTGGATCTGAATGTTTTGCTTACGAACAGGAGCATAAGAAATTAGACTCAAGATGCAGCAAGGGGGTATTTGTGGGATACGACAAAAATAGCCCTTCTTACCTAGTGTACTACCCAAAAAATGGGAAAATCATGAAACATCGACTCATTAGATTCATCAAGAAATGTAGTGTAGAACAGCACACACAAACTGATGAGTCCAGCAGGGATTGTGATGTACATGAGAAATCTGATCATGATACTAGATCAGACTTAGATAGTATGAGCCTCCCTGTTTTAAGTGCAATGCCGCCAAATACAGTGCCTGATGAGGAGCCTAGGGATAGTGAGGGAAGGCATTGCAACCATACTGAGAATGACAGTGAGACAAAACGGTATCCTCAAAGAGAAAGGAACCCTCCCAGATACTTAGAAGAGGACACCCTCCTCCCTAAGAATGCCGATTGTGCCCACATTAGTGTAGATTACTGCTACAAAGTTTGTGGATTACCACAAAATTACACAGAAGCCATGGGATCACCTCAAGCTAGGGAGTGGGAGCAAGCAATGAAGGAAGAGATCAGCTCTCTGAAGGAAAATGATACTTACGAATTATCAACTTTACCAGAAGGTAAAGCTTCAGTAGGGGGAAAATGGGTGTACACAACCAAACAAGATCAGAATGGCATAGAGTCCTTTAAGGCCAGATATGTAGCGAAGGGTTACAGCCAGGTAAAGGGTATAGATTATCAAGAAACTTTCGCCCCGACAGCCAGTATTACTTCAATTAGGGTCTTAATGCAGTTAGCAGTAAAACATGATCTTATTGTCCACCAGATGGACGTTAAAACTGCATATCTGCATGCCCCCATTACTCAAGAGTTATACATAGACCAGCCACAAGGGTTTGAAGAGGTTTCAGAGAGTGGTGAGAGGTTAGTATATAGGCTAAAGAAATCGCTATATGGTCTAAAACAATCAGGTAGAAATTGGAACATATTGTTACACGAGCATTTAGCAAATGACGGTTTTGTCAGAAACCATGCTGATCACTGTGTATATAAGAAACAAGTTGATGATAAAATTGTTATCGTCATTGTTTGGGTTGATGACCTAATCATAGCTTCAGATAGTATGCAGTTAATGGAAGAATTTAAAGAAAGTATGAAGACACAATTTAAGATGAAAGATCTAGGTAGAATCACTTTCTTCCTTGGAATGGATTTTAAGCAAAGCAAGGGTGAAATAAAAATTAATCAGAAAAGATTCATTCTTAAAATACTAGAGAGATTTGGAATGATAGACTGCAAGCCCAGGTTAACCCCATGTGAGCAACGATTAGAATTTAACTGTGGTGAATTGACCAACGCCAGACAGTATAGAGAAATGATAGGAAGCCTAATTTATGCCATGACCTGTACAAGGCCTGATTTAAGTTGGATTGTAAGCAGACTGTCTCAAACTCTGTCAAACCCCAGAACGGGAGATTTAATTGCTGCCAAACATGTCCTAAGGTATCTAAAGGGTACCGTGGATTATGAACTCTGCTTTAAGAAATCTGATGCTGACTTGCAGCTCACTGCTTATAGTGATTCAGATTGGGCCTCTTGCCTGGAAGACAGGCGAAGTACTACAGGTTACTGTTGTACTCTAACTGAAGGAGGACCACTGATTTCATGGAAGTCGAGAAAGCAACCAACGGTTGCCATTTCCACTTGCGAAGCTGAATATGTAGCTTTAGCAAATACAGCTCAAGAGTGTTTGTATCTAACTCAATTGTTAAACGGTATGTATAAGAAAGTACATCAGAGTATGAAGGTAAGTGTTGATAACCAAGGGGCAATTGCACTAAGTAAGAACCCAGTTAACAGACAACGTTCTAAGCATATTGACATAAAGTACCACTTTGTACGTGAAATGTATGTTAAAGGCATGATCGATATTGTATATTGTCCTACCCAAGATATGGTAGCTGATATCCTAACAAAGCCACCCACAAAATGTAAACTAGATAATTTTAAAAGTATCGTGTTCGGTTGTGGTAATTAGTTTATATTCTGATAACAAGTGAGGGTGTTGAGTTCAATATAAAACTGTATGTTATCCAAATATTAGTATGACGTAATACTGAGAGACAAATGCATGATGGGATTGTTGTGTTGTTAGTTGAACTTCCTCGTGAAAGCAACTTACTGTACAAAACTACATTTGTAATAAACGTGAAAATAAAGAGTGATTTCATTACAAATACGGTGTTCTAAAGTCATGGCTTCAACAGTTAACTTGTTTTAATTTCAGTTTATAAAAGAAAGAAGAAAATTATTTTCAAGAGCTACCTGTAGGATTTAAATTTATTTCATTACAAAGTACGAGTAATTTTACTAATAAGTTGAAGAGTTTATAATTATCGGCAAAAAGCAGTTAATTTCAACGAACATTTAAAAACGTTTTACGAAGCGTTTCGTGGTAATTTTACATAAAAATAAAGCCCATACAAAGCCAAATAAGTTATCTATACTTAAACTTTATATATAATATAAATCGATAGTTCTGTGGTTAAAAGTGTAACACATGAATTTATTTTTGCCGTTTGAAGAAAAAACTGAGAAAACAATTATCGAGTTGCCATGGCTAACGTTACAGGCGCTCCTTGCGTTATCAACAATATAGTATTGTAATTGTTAACCGTTATTAGCAATAAGTTATTGGGTTGTTAACCCTAACCCCACCCTAACCCTAACCCTAACCTCTAGCCCCCACCCCCTAACCACTAACCCCTAACCCTAACCCCGGACACAGAATAGGAAGTTATACCAGAAGCGTAACTTGAGCAAATATTTGTCCGCGTTTTTACAAGCGATTCGTCATCAATCACGCCATCCTGGCTAGTACAACTGGCACTTTGTACCTACCAAATCCTGATAAAAACTTCCGACTGTACTAGCCAGGATGGCGTGGCCTGACGTGAGCGAGTTAAAAATTTTCGTGGACGTCAAACAATAAGGGAAACGACTAGAGTTACGCTTCTGGTATAACTTCCTATTCTGTGCCCCGGAACAGGGCTGCTGGGATTTGCCCATCCGCCACCCCGCCACCTTCATCCCGAAACAGTTACACTTATAACTAGAAATTTTGTGCAATGCTTGCGGTTTTCTTTCCAGTAACAACCCAATAACTTATTGGGTTGTTAAGCTTAACAATTACAATACTATATTGTTGATAACGTGCGGAACGGGTCCACGTTAACATGACTCGAGCAACGCGAGCTTGCGTTCCGTGTTGGCGTTATTAAGTACTTCATGTTGAAACAATTATGGAATATGTGGGCGAGGGGTTGTTGCCACTGATCTGAAATAAGACTGGATAACGCATCTATTATTATTATTTTAAAAATGAACTCTTTTGTAACCAAAATGTTAAATTATAGAAGTTCTTAACAACATGAAGTTATGGCTTAGAAATATTATACTATAACTATATTACAATAAGAATAACTTGTGATGGCTAAATACTAAAATAATTTAGTTATAATCCTACTATTCTTTTTAAAAATAATTTGGGGAAAAAGGACTGTTTAAAGCGGTCCGTTTTGCAGACATAATTATTAAATTTACACGTTAATCTTAAGTCATAATTTGATGTATATGGGTCTGGAAACATATTAGAATGTGAGGGATTGTAATCCAAGTGATTATATACATTTTAAGACCTGTCCAGGAACGACTGCGAAAAATGCAGCACAAGGTCCTCTGGTAGGAATTGAACCTACGGCCCTGCGATTCCGGTGCAGCGCTCTAACCAACTGAGCTACAGAGGCCAGCTGTTGAGCTGTAACCGTAAGTTCATGTATATATAGGTAAACGGGTGTGCGGGTTGTGATAAGGTGGACTTGAATGATGTGGTTTCTTGCACTTCAGTCCGTCATTTTATCATTCAGTATTCATATTTTGTCTAAAGAATTGGTCGCAAAGGTTTTCACGCCGCGGTCGTACAGTGTAGTGATAACTGTAATCTTTAATGCCTCGCCATAACTTGAAAAGGGGACAATGATCTTTAGCGTGCGTTTCTGGATTCGTTCTATGTCTTCAGATAAAAAAATTTTGAATGCTATAATGCCACGCTTGGCAAGCATACTCAAGTATCGGTCTTATTACAGTAATGTACACAGCGATCTTCGTATACGCATTAGACCGTTTTAGTAACCTCAGCATATACAGTCGTCTACTTAACGATATTATCCACGTGTATATTCCATCTTAAGTTATTTTGGACAACGAGACCTAAAATCTTTTTCGATTCGACGAGCTTACTAGTGATTCGGTTACCAGACACAGTCAGAGGTTCAAAAGATCTTTTATCTTTAGCAAAATCGATTATTAGCTCTTTGAATTTGGAAATATTAAGTTTCGTGTTATTATTAATAGTCCAAGTAGTCACGTCATTCACTACATCTTAAATGGTGAGATGGGCAATTTGGTCTGATACATTCAGTGACATTAGTATCGTCGACGTACTTCCAACGGTCTTGCCATTCTTCAAGTAAGTCGTTTACGAGGGTGGGTTGACACAAAATTTTTGTAGTTCGCTATAACTACAGCTACTTCAAAAATATGTAGTCAGCTACAACTACTGTTACTTTTGAACAAAGGTAGTTCGCTACTGACTACAGCTACTGCTTAAAAAATGTAGCGAACTATTTCGCTATTTCGCTACGCTATATTTTTTAGTTTTACTGTATTCGGAGCATCCACTAACTCAGGCTGAAATGTAACCTATAACAAATCGACTTACGAGTAGCAACAGTAAACACAAAGCAACATTTTTGTAAGCGCTACAGTCTTCAAGAGTGCAAATTGATAATTGAGTATTGACTTTAAGCAAACCGTGTCTCAATATCATCCCATTCTATCAAGGTGCTAACAATTTTTTAAAAAACTCATTAATAATTCAAAACACAAAGAAAAA
>CACRXK020012035.1:0-15585 GCA_902702795.2 Paramuricea clavata
TAAAGGCAATTCGTGCATGGGTTGCACCAGCTTGTCTTAAAGAGGTGCAAATGTTTTTGGGTGCAGTTGGGTGGTATCGGAAGTTTATCAAGGATTTTAGTACAATTGCTCGACCATTAACATGGCTTTTGGAGAAAGATGTCACATTCACTTGGGGTAAGGAGCAAGATGATGCATTCAATACACTAAGACATGAGTTGGTTAAAGCTCCAGTATTAGCCCATCCTGACCCCACTCGACCCTTTGTTGTTACCACGGATGCAAGTAAAGTGGGTCTGGGTGGTGAACTATCACAAGAAGATGCACAAGGACAATTACATCCGGTTGCATATTTCAGTCGTGCATTGACCAAACGAGAACGTTCATATCCAACTTATGACAGAGAAGTGATGGCTATGCGAGACACGCTTAGGCATTTTCGGTATTATCTGTTAGGAGCACAAGTAGTGATGAGGATCGACCACAAACCTCTTCTAAAGATCCTGGAACAGAAAGATCCATTTGGACGAAGAGCGACATTGATGAGAGATATAGCAGAATTCGAACCACGCATAGAGTTTATTCGAGGGCAGGATAATCACATGGCAGATGCTCTTAGTCGGATCGGATGGAATGTCAAGTGGGAAGAGAGAGATGAGGATACTAGTAAAGTGGCTACTATTGGTGGCTCTCAAGACGAGATTGGTCCATGCAAGGATGTAAGGTTGGGCATAAATGATTTCCAATTGCAGCAAGAACGTGACCCAACCCTTAAGCCACATATTTTCACTCACCGAAACGAACATGGTTTATTCACACGAGATCATAAGAAGCAAGTGTTACTTCCAGCATCGCTTGTTCCCAACATATTATCATTAGCTCATGACGAAACAGGGCACCAAGGAGCAGATAAAATGCTTGCAAGAATTGAACCTTATTATTGGTGGCCAAAGATGAAAGCAGAAGTAGAGAACTATGCAAAAACGTGCCAACGCTGTGCTGCTACTCTTGCCCAGGGACATAGAAAAGCACCCATTCATCAACGACCAAAAGAAGAGAAACCATTTGCGTTGATAGAAGTAGATCTCAAGGGTCCATTACCAAGAACGAAAGAGGGATTTGACAATATTGTTGTGATAACAGATCCATGTACAAAATATGCAGAGATGCATCCAATTCGAGGACAAACCAGCCAAGTTGTTTGTAAGACACTCATGGGTTGGATATCAAGATATGGTTTACCAAACAAAGTGCACTCTGACAATGGACCTTGTTTCATAAGCGAAACTTTTGAACAGTTTTGCATAACCCAAGGCATTGAGCATACTTTCAGTCCACCCTATAGGCCACAAGGAAACGCGGGTGTAGAACGGATTAATCGTACGATGGGGGAAGCACTCACAAAATTGGTAGATAAACATCCCAACCGATGGTCTCAACACCTACCTGACGTACAACTAGCATACAACACAGCAGTTCATACAAGTACAGGAGTTTCGCCGTACGAACTAGTTTTCAAGGAGCACCCGCGATCAAAATTCGAAATTATAACAGAGAAGATATCACCAGCAACGGTTAGAGAGAAAACGGAACGACTGCGCGAGACTGTTAGTGAGGTATTCCAAAAAGCACAAGAGTCCGATGCCAAGTTAGCGGAAAAACGCAGAGAACGGTACAACAGTAAAACTTCGTTTAAATCGTTGGGGGTGGGTGAACAAGTTTGGAAAAGAAATTTACGAGCAAAAACATTTGCAGATCGGTGGACGGGACCCTACGTCGTGGTAAAGCCCACGTCGGTAACCAAAACATCTTATGTAGTGAGAAGGAATAATGGAACTAAAGAAGAAATTGTCCATTACAATTACCTTAAACCTTATCAGATTCGACCTGTCAAGAAACCAAAGTCAAGGAATCCACCAAAGAAGAATGGGGTCGTACACCCAGCACTGGGTACCAGTGAGGACAGTGAATCTGACAGCAGAGAAGAGGAAATGCAACCAGAGAGAAGATATCCAGAAAGAATTCGAAGACCTCCAGAAAAATACACATAATACTTTTAAAGGGGGAGTGGTGTGATATATTGACATTTATATTTACATTGAAATAGATACTAGTAAATAGCAAGCCTGTTTGCAGGCTATTAGGCATGGACCTTCGGGCTTTAATAATTAACTGGAAGAGTAAGGCTATTATTATACATGTGTTCGGGGAATATAATATATAAATTTACATTGTGTTGTGTTGTGTTGTGTTGTGTTGTGTTGTGTTGTATATTATGTGAAAACTGTCGATAAATTTGGTGGTGTGAACTACAATGCCTTTTCCATATGCACCGTATCGTTCCGAAATATAGCGTTTGTTTCTTTAAAGCATAGCTGCGGTGTCAAAGATATTCTTCAGAATTTGGATGTTGCAAATAGCCTGGGTACGAGGTTGTCGACGTATCTGTTATCGTTTCTACCTACACTGCCACCAACCGTACGATTTGTTTCTTGAATACTAGGGCTAAACTACGCCGTTTTCCACTAGGTGGAATTTTGCGCGCTCAGCGGAATTTTTCCTTGTCTTGCGATTTCTCGGTAGAACTAATTAGAAAAGACAAAGAAAAATTCCGCTCCGCGCGGAAAATTCCGCCTAGTGGAAAACGATCTTTACGGTTGAAGTGGAAAACAGGCGAAGTACAGAGCTTAGATGTAGATGTGGTGTTTTATCAATGGAACGACTGAACTTGATTAGCATAATCTGTTACGTGTGAACTTGTAGGAAGTCATCCGGGAAATACTACAGATCATATAGGTATCGTTCTTATTAAATTTTAGATTCGATGCAACATTGAGTTTCTTTAAATGTGACATGACGTAAATTTTTATTGTGCCATTTGTTTTGAAGATTATTACCTCCGCCAGGAAGCTGTGTTTTCAACCGATGCATTTGTATGTGTGTCTGTGAGTGTTTGTTTGTCAGCACGATATATACTAAACGTATTAATACGAAAATTTATGGGACCAATAGAATTTGCTCAAAGACAAATTGATTACATTTTGTGAAAATTGGATGAGAAATTAGCAAACGTTTGTTTTGCTTTGCCGGGCAGAGCAGAGTAAATGCGCACGCAATTATACTAATTTATGCATGATACATAGTTATGTGTCACGCAGCATAAGTTCGCTGCAGGAGCCTGGCGGTGGTATGTGTCTTCGAGTGAACTCTAGTTTGGATAAAAATTTTGTGTCGTATTACCATACTTCACAACTTAGAGCACATACCTGCTGAAGTATTATGATTGAGCATTGTTTCTAATATAATCGCACCACTTATTGTGCCCCCTGTTTTGGCAAGGTAGCTGGTGATGTTTTTCACATAACGATTGCTACCACATAACCCACGCGCTACGTTGCACCCAGCAGTGTTTTCTTCAAAATCAAATGCAACAAATAATATAGTGTTCCTTACTTCACATCTTGCTTTTCCTGCGAGAACGACAAAAATACAAACAACAAAATTTTACAAATTTTATACTAAAATTTTAAAATTACATATTTGAAGGAGCCTGTGTTGGCCATCATCGTCGCATTATCGTCCTATATATAGGTCCCTATTTTTCATGTAGACGAGTATATAAATTAAAATGGCAGCCATATCGGCATATGAATACTGCATTATACACATGTTATTGCTCACCAATATTTTTCGCAGCTTGAAGTAATGCAGTGACACCAGAACCATTATCATCAACTCCCGTAGTATTCATGGTTGTATCATAATGTGCGCCCACTATCACTATCTGATCACCAGCGGTTCCTGTTCTGTTTGAGGAAATCATACCCACTATATTCTCAGCATATAACCTCTATGGTGAGAAGAAATGCAAACATTTTAAATTATGTTCTCAAGTTCATCCGGATCCATTGGTTCATACAAAGACTAAGAATTCTAAGAATCAGCCATACTTACGTCTCCAATCTTTGCCCGCTCCGTCCAGACCTGTAAGCCATATTTCTTGAACGCTTTTCTAATGTAGTCACGTGCTTCTTCTTTCCCTTCAGGCTTGGTCAAGTGATTGCGTGTTCCATTAAATTTCTTCAGTATGGACAGCAAGGACGAGGTAGGATCACTGTGTATGTCATGTAGTATGTCACACAAGACGAGACGTGTATCTTCAGGTAGATTAAATTTAAAAAAGAAACGGTTAATTAAATTCATTCAAATTTTAGCCGCCCGACTGTCCATAATGATTTCTAAGCGAAACACATTAAAGGAAGTCAGCAAACGACAGTAGTTTGGAAAAGTGGTAATAAATGCATTTAGATTGAGTGAACTTCAGAGGCAAATTCTTCCTAAAATACTGAGTTTCGGAAGTTATAATAACGCACGCCGGAATGCTTTCTATCATTCGCTTTGCACTTCGAAATTGGTAATCAGTAATGGTGCCCCTCGTTTTAATTTTAACAAACTTCTCAGTTTCTACTGTATTATACATTACTTACAAAATGAAGTTTTATGTTGACAACATAAAACTTCGTTTTGTAAGTGATGTATAACACAGTACTCCCATAAATTACGCTCAGTACTACAGGAACATTTGTGAACGCACTAATTGTCTCTCACTGTGTTGAACTACCTTGTTTTAAATCAGAACAACTTTCAAACAGGGCTATTGATACCCATATCCCCCTGTTTGAGACCTCGATTTCCAAGGATATTTTCACCGCTCCAAGCAAAGCCGGGATAAAAAACCTGAAAAGCAGAAGTCCTCGACAAGGGGGTGTAGATTTTTAAAGGAAATAGCCCATTGGACCCCGCTATGTCAACTCCTATATATGTCAACCCCGACCTATATGTATATCAACCTCTATATCAATTATTCTCGGTTCAAATAGATTACAAACCAAATTGAGAAAGTTACCAGTTATAAATGTTTAGCCTTTAGGTCTGGAACTTGATTAAAAATTTGAAGTGGAATGCTCATAGGTATAGTCAAAGTTATTGGCGTTAAGAGATTGAAATAATTTGTTCCACGTCATCTGAATTGGTGCTAATTTGCGATACATTGCATGCTCTGTGACAATATATTTGTTAACAGGGTCTAGTAATATGTTGCAGATTTATTTCCATCTTCCTGCCTAAACCTTGTCCTTGCATTGAAAAGACAAAACAAACCGAGGAGTGAAGACAATTTTCAAACTGAAAAAAATGTGTAAAAAGTTGAAAAATCCTCCCTTTCGATAGTAAAGATAGAAAAACAAGTTGATTTGACTTCAGGACCTAAATGCGAAAAAACAAGTATTTCTTTGAGATATAAGCATCGAAACATCAGTGCTAAACATGTTAGTTTCAAAACTCATATATTTTAATAGCTATACCTGGAAAAAATATATATACCTCAAAATTTAAATACTGGAACAAACAATTTATCCTGAAACACAAAAATTTAAAAAATAAAACGGCAATTTAAAGATCTAAAAATTTAAAACGGCAGTTTAAAGATCAATCAATCAAGGGTTTACTATAAAATCGTTGCGTTCGAAAGCGAATTGCGAAGTCATTTACAACATTTGCTCAATATTAAAATGTACCTTGTATATTACATGCATTATGTTACAACAATTGTTTTACGAATCTATAAATTAAAACAGAAAAATATAGTACTTTTATATTATTTACAAAATTTACAAAGTATGGCATCGAAGACACATTGCAGGAAAAAAGCTTCTCTTAAAGCGCTCCGTCTCACAAGGAAACAGTGTTAGTCTCAGGGGCGGATCCAGCCAAAAATCTGACCGTAGCATTTTCAAAGACCTCGCATAGCTAGGGGGGTTCTTTTTTGAAATTTGAAGCCCGTAAATGCCATTTCCTGCGTTCTGAGCACTGCATGCATGTGACCACTAAGTTTGTCCTCATTGTACTCATTTTCAAGCAAAAATAAGAAAGATCTCAAAAAGTAAGGTATCGATCCCGCGTATATCTTAACATATATACGATAGATAGATAGATATTTAATAAATTTCTCCCTAAAAGGGTTTTTCAGAAATTATTTACAGTTACATGCATGCAGTAATAATTAAGGTTACAAATATAAGTTTAAACAATTATCAAAGACTATGTACAAAGTTTAGTTGGTTATACTAAATGTTATCTTTTGCAAGCAAATGTTTTTTAAGTGCTACTTTAAAAATTTTAAGTGAAGAGCAGTCTTTCAAGTTCTTGTCTAAATTGTTCCAAATATGGACGGCTCTATATGTAAATGATCGTTGGCCAGCTGCAGTCTTAAACAGAGGTATTTGAAGAGAGTCGTGTGTACGAGTCCTACGGTCGTGGATTGATGACCTTTTTATCAATTTGTTACAAAGGTAGTCGGATGCTAGGTTATTCACACTTTTATAGGTCAAACTGGCGTCTCTAAAATATAGTAGTTTGTCTACTGGGAGCCAATTCAATTCACGTAGAAGTGGAGTTACGTGGTCATACTTCCTGGATTTCGTGACGATTTTGCAAGCAAAGTTCTGGATCGACTGAACTTTCTTCACGTTGGAGGCAGACGTATTCGACCGCACCGAAGAACAATAAACCATTTTGCTGATGACCAAGGATGAAATGACTTCCGATAAAGTTTTTGTGTCGAAACTATTTTTTGCACGATTTATCTGGCATAATTTGTTCATACACGACGAGACAAGAAGCGAGACATGTTTGTCGTAATTTAGGTGTCTATCTAATGTGACACCTAAATCTTTAGCAGAGTCCACTGGTTTAAGAGACTTGCCCAATAATGAAACTGATGTGTCTGTAGGTAGTTTGCTCATCATCTGCCTTGTGCCGATCATCATGTACCTTGTTTTCCCCGGGTTAATTAAAAGGTGGTTTTCACAGCACCAACTTGCAACTCTGTGTAGGTCTTGCTCGAGATTTGCAATTGCTGCATCAATCTGACGTAATGGGAAGGAGAGGAGAACTTTCGAGTCATCAACGTACGATTCAAGGCTGGAGTCACGAGATACGGAGGGAAGATCGTTCAAGTAAATACAAAATAATAATGGTGAAAGCGTCGCACCTTGGGGTACTCCGTGAGTGATTGGTAGTGGATCAGATAGGGCGGAGTTGATGCGGGTGGACTGAAAGCGATCTGACAAGTAGCTTTTAAACCACTGTACTGTTGCTGGGGAAGCGCCGACATTCGCTAGTTTGTATAACAATCTGTGATGGTTAATACTGTCGAAGGCTTTCGAGAGATCTAATAATACTAGAGCGGTAAGTTCCTTTTTGTCCATAGCCTTTAGCATCGTGTCGGTACTAAAAATATTCAGGGTCTCTGTGGAATGGAGTTTTTTATTTCCGCTTTGATCAGGAGAGAGCAGGTTTTTGCTTATAAGGTAGCTACTGAATTGTTCGAGAACAATTTTTTCACAAACCTTAGAAGCTATGGCAAGAAGGGATACTGGGCGGTTGTTTGACGCTACTTCGTGGTCTCCGTCTTTCACTATGGGAATCACTTCCGCTTCCTTCCATGCAGTAGGGAATGTATGAGAGGTTATAGAGCAGTTAATTATATGTGTTAGGGGTCCTAGTATAACAGGGAGACAGTCTTTGAGGATTCGAGAGTTTATCTTGTCTGGTCCAGGGGATTTGTTCAATGGCAGGGATGCAATGACACGGCGTACTTCTTCGCTGGTTACTGTTCGGAAAGAAACGACATCTTGGGAAGGCATATAAACGGTCTCTAAAGGTGTTTTCCTTTACGCGTATCATACGTATATCATTATCAATCGAACACCGGAATACGCATATCATCTACGAACGGCTGTCTAGTTCCGTAACTTAAATTGCAATTGGGTTCATTGGCCCGAGACGGTTGTATTAAATGATTAAGGCGTGAATCAGGCTGTCCCATTTTGTCAAACGTTTTTGTACACAAAGCATCACATCTTGCGCGTAATGTCGAAGGTCTAGAACTCGTAGCAAATGAAACGATGAATCTCCACTACGCTTGAGAACTCGTAAGATGTGTAATCTCTTTTATGCTTTGGTTACTATCTCACTGATGTGCAAATCCCACTAGCTTCAGATTATTCTGGATCGTTAAACCTAATACTTTGTGGGATTCTATTCTTTCCAGACTAATATTTTCAACAACTAAGGTGGGTAGAGGCTGCTCAATATCTCGCCGAAAGGAGACGATCATCTCCTTACACTTTTTGGGGTTCAATTTCATATTGTTGGTACTTGTCCAATCACCAATTGCGTCCAATTCGTTTTGTAGTATAGATACCTCTCTTGTTGGGACAATCTCAGATATCGTCACGTCGTCTACATACTTTCAATTACTGGAACGTGGGGATACTATTTTCAAATCATTAATCATTATGACAAAAAGGACTGGACCCAATTTGGTACCCTGTGGGACTCCAGCACTAGTTGGAAGCCATCGAGACTCGCACTGTCCCAGCTTAACACACTGGCGGCGATTTGAAAGGAAGCTACAAATCCAAGGGATTATTGAACGGCGCACTCCCAAATCGATGTTTGTTTTTTACAATATTGTGGTCTATTCTATCGAAAGCTTTGCTAAAATCCAGAAAGCAAGCTCTAAGATCATTATCTTACTTGGGTTGTCCATTTTAGAGAGCCAGTTGTGGATAAGATCTGGAAGATAAAGGATGGTAGATATTCCCGTATCGTCTCAACCTGAGTTTGTTTCGCTTTCGGAATGGGTATGATGCTGGAATCTTTCCATAAAACAGGTGTTCCGCAGAACTCGAAAATAATCCCCAAACGATTAATGAAAGGAATTTAGTTTAATATGAACAAAAAATATATAAAATTACATGTACAATACACAAAAATCTCGAAAACTGTTCGCTATCAAAAACCCAACAACACATGTTCTACCGGTATATTCCGATTCTGTCCGAACAGTTCCGAACTGTCCCGCGAGATGATGTCTCGCGCCATGTCTCCTGAACATCCCCCTCCCCACACTGAGGAAGTGTGTCTAAAATTAGCAACTATAACAATGTCAACAAATAATCAACTATGTGCCTCATGCATGGCTATTTCTCTTATCATCTAATGTTCCAAAGGAACCAACTTGTGGATTGGTCTTACGAGAGTTCTTTCTCCACACTGTACTTTCGCAACACGAGTGTGTCCATCTCGACCTGGATACGTTTCTATTATTCTCCCCAATGGCCACTTTTCTCTAGGTAGATCTTTCTCTAACGCTAGGACGACATCACCGTTCTTTAAACCTTTTACTGTCTCTTTCCACTTAGATCTAGTGCTCAACGTGGGCAAGTACTCCGTTAACCACCTTGACCAAACTCTTGATATCAACGCCTGCATGCACCTTTCGCTACCGCTTTCGAATGTTGAACGATTGAACATCGACGTTCTTTGGGGCAAACTGTCCCCCAACCTGCCCACGCAGAAAATGGTTCTGTGTCAATGGCACATCGTCTTGTGGGTCTGCCGTTTAGTAGGTTATAAGTCTCGAATTGATCAAACTCTCCGCACCAGCACAAGCCGTGATTAGTTCCTCAGCCGTTATATCACTATTTCCCAATACAGCATATAATGCCTTCTTAGCCGCCTTTACCATAACTTCGAAGACCCCACCGAAATGTGGCGCACCAGGAGGATTGAAAACCCATTTGATTTTCCTGTGCGACGTGGCCCTTTGAATCTTGTCCTTGTCGAGTTGTTCCACTAGCTCTTTCAGTTCGTTAACAGCCCCCAACAAAGTTCGTTCCGTTATCGCTCGTTATCTTTGTTGGTGTTGCTCGTCTGCTCGTGAATCTCACTAACGCGTTCAGAAAACTATCGGTATCAAGACCGAAAGCAACTTCCAGGTGTATAGCTCTCGTGGCCATACACGTAAAGACACACAACCAACGCTTTTGTCGTTTCTTTCCTCTCCCCTGGATGGTTTTAATCGGCCCAGCGTAGTCCATCGCTGCTTGATCGAATGCACGGTAAGTCATACGAGTTCGACTTGAAGGTAGAGGTCCCATGATTTGCGACGCAGTCTTGTTCTTACGTTTCTTGCACTCGTTGCACTGCTTTTCCCAATTTCTGATCTCTTCACGCGCAGCAACAATCCAATACCGCTGACTAATCTGGGATAAGACAAAATTGGTACCAGCAGTGTGGTTTTACAACTCGTGATAATATTTTACAATTTACATTTTATCCAATGTTCTCTTGGCAATATCACCGGAAATCGAACATCATAGGGAAGGTACTCGGTATAACGCAATCGACTGTCCGAACGAATAACACCTTGTTCATCCAGCCTCGGGTTAAGCTTTGACAGACTACTACCTGAAATTGGTTTCCCCTTCGTCAATGCATCATACTCCTCAGGAAATGCTTCTCTCTGTGCTTTACGGATAATGTCTTCCTCGGAGTCTCTGATCTCTTCCGGGAGCATTTCTTTGCTGTTCTGTATTTCGTCCGGATTTCGAAGGTTATGCACCACTCTCCTAACTCTTGCTTGCAGTCATACAAGGCGTACCCAGTTCGAGAAACGTTTAGGGTCAAGCTTCCATTCCGCAGTTGTTGACAGGTCGTTCTCTGTTGCCTTTTGCTGTGGGAGTTGGTCTTGGCAAGACAAAAAAGTCGAATTTCCTGTATCTTCCGTTACCTGTTTAACAGCTTTTGTCTCCTGTAACTGACTTGGACAACACCCGATATCCATCTTTGGCCAGTTAGCCTGTTCCTCTAGTAACCATACTGGATCATTTCACCAAAGCGAACAATCCTCGAGCTCGGATGGCGTTGCACCTCGCGTGCAAAGGTCTGCCGGGTTCTGGTCAGTGGGTACATACTGCCACTGACATGGTTCGGTTGCCATCTGTATTTCGCCTATGCGATTTGCAACAAACGATTGAAAATCACGTCCACGACCTCGGATCCACCATAATACATATTTGCTGTCTTGAGATACCAATGTCGATTGCATTGGTATCTCAAGAACGCGACTGATGTTTTGCGTTAAACGGAGGCCTAGTAATGCCCCCATCAGTTCCAGTCTTGGCACCGTCACAGGTTTCGGTGGCGCAACTTTACTTTTGGAAGCGATCATGCGACTGCCTGTAGTTTGATCTTCATATTCACATAGCAAATAGACTACTGCTCCATATGCCTGGATGGATGCATCTAAAAAGGTGATAATCTTCTTTGTCAGAACTTTCTTCGATTGTCGCAAACATCTCGGAACACGAAAACTTGCTAGACTTCCTAACTGTTGAAACCAACGCAGAATTTTGTCACCAATCTCATCCAGAATGACGTCATCCCAATCGTAACCTCTCGTCCACAATTCTTGGAGGAGAATCTTTGCAACGACAACGAATGTACTCACGAAACCAAGGGATCGAAAACGGCAGCGATTTTTTTCAATACATTTCGTTTAGTCATCAGTGTGTCTGGGAGACCATCAGCAGCCGAAACCGATAACACATCCTCTTTGCTCTCCCATGAAAGTCGTAGTGTTTTGACAACCGGGTCTTTACTGTCATTCAAGCTTAATTGAGTTGCACGGTCTTCTTCTGGGGTTGCAGAAACTACTTTTGGAGAGTTTGAGATCCATTTTCGAGCTTGCATGCCGGCCAAGTTCCACAATGCGTCTAGTTGCCCATATAATTCGATTCCTTCTTACTCTGATTCAACACTATCAATCGAATCGTCCATATATGTTGATTTTAACACTGTCTCAGCTGCCATCGGAGATGTACTTTGGTTTCTTCTGGCGTTCTCTTGTGCGACAAACTGACATTCCATTGGTGCTGCATTCTTTCCAAAAACAACACGATTGAATTCGAGCACCTCAGGCTCACGATCTCTGTCTCCATCTCTCCATAAAATTCTAAACACGGCACGATCGTTCTCTTTTATTTCCACTTGTAAGTACATTTCTTTTATATCACATACAAGCGCGACTGGGTTTCGACGGAAACGAATCAACACGTCAAACAGCTCCTGCTGTAATTTTGGTCCCGCATAGACGACTTCATTTAGGGAAATCCCTTTGGTCGACGTTTTATCCATTCGTACCACCGAAAAATGTGGCAGGTACCACACCTCTGGTGGTGGTGACTCTTCTTCAGTAACTCGTTTCAGATATCCCTTCTCGATATAACTCTCAATAGTCTTTTGGTATTCGCCTTGTATGAATTTATCCTTTTCTAGCTTTCTTTCGGTGTTGCACAAACGAGACATTGCCTGTTTACGATTATCAGGCAACTTTGGACAATTAGCTTTCCATGGTACTCCAACTGTGTACCGGTGGGTGTTGGGATCGTAGCTTAATGATTCCTTAATTTGTGTCAACGCTGCGTTCTCTTCCTCTGTATAAATTCTAGGCTGATCAACTTCAGTACCGGAAGTCTCTATTTCCCAGAATCGTTTTATACTCTGATCGACGTCACAACAAACATCCTCACCGTCACTCTTCAATAAATCCCGCGAGTAATATCCCGCGAGTAATATCACATGAGTTCTGAATGCAGCAGTATCCGGTGCACCAATACATGTCCACCCGAGTGGACCCAACCGAGCAATAGGACCCCAGCTTGACCACGAATATCTGCTCTAGAATAATGTAGCTCTGCATTATCAACACCGATCAACAAATCCACTAATTAGGCCGTATTCTGTGGCCGCTTATCGTTCAGTTCCGCTGCCCCCATTCGGGGTCTACTTTTAGTTTACATGAATCTATAGATTTTGATACGCTGAGTACGAATTCAGTTGTTGTAACTCGCACAGACCTGCAGTTTTTTTGTATTTTACGATCAAACATCAACATTTTTTATTAAAATTTCCGCCATTTTGTTCAGGAAACTTCATGTTATATACAGTTATTGTACTGGTCCAAGTCTCTTAGCAGGGGGGTTGCACGCGGTATTACGCAGTTTGTTATCATTCCAGTGTGACCATATATGCAAATTTTTTTACTAAAGCTGCTTAAAATTGGTTGGCTGCCCCCTCCTGTTCTTAATGTGGCAGTTGTTTAAAGCAGGTGGGGTTGTCTAAGGGCATCCAACCGGATCTGGTAATAAAATGTACTAAACCTGGTCACACTGTATCATTCTTCTGAGAAAAATATACAGAAATGAAATAAAAATATAGATATTTTTTTCACAATATAAATGCAAAAGGTACTGGTACATGTTTGTAAATAATTAGGAATTAATCTATTATTCTTTATTGCATCAACTTTTGTTTTTTTTGGCTAATCATGATGTGAAATTGCAAAGACTGTCACTATATCCACAAAGACTCTCACACCTAGTCTCACTTGTCATTGGTAAAGTTGTTTATTTTATTTATTACTGAAATTATGTACATAATTTTGGCCTTGCAATGTGAATAGCCAGAATAGGCAATTTTTCTTTGAAATTTTTGTCAACAATGAATAAGGAGCACAATATATTGTTCAATAAATGTTAGACCTATTTGTAGACCATTGCCCATCGAATTATTAGTAGCAGTTGACCTCAATAAAATTAACTCATCTATTTAATAAATCTGCACATAATTAGTTCCATTTTCTTGTATTATAATAACATTTTTCCTATATTATGGGACATTGAGCTTTATAAATAAAAACTTTTGGAAGATGGCTTTCACTCTCTGACAGTCAGGCTACTTTTTGTCTGTTTATATGGAGTTAACCCAACCTAGATTAGCTATATTTCTTTAATTACTTTATTGTTATTTAAGTATTTACATTAGCAAATGGTGGCTGCACAGGACATAGCCCCAATTATTACAGCTACAATATAACAAATGGCCTGGCTTGGTTTTTCAATTTATGTGAGACTGTTGAGGCAAGATGGGCGTGCTGGAACTATTAAAGCAGCTGAGCAAAAAACTATATTCACACAAGCAAATCTCAAAGTCATGCCACCTAGAAACATTAATTAATCGAGCCATTTGAGGTTTAAATGTGTAAAAAATATTAAATACAACATATTGTCATGATCCACACATCAATCTATTGATATAAATAACATTTCTTTATTTTCTTAGGGGGTGTTTATATATGGAGGGCAGCCAACCCAGATACCCGAGCTAGCTTGCTTTGCCGAGATCTAACATTGCTATGTAATTTATACTAACATTTATCTTGTGTTCAAATGGGAACCGAGCTGGCCTGCCTAGGTGAGATCTTGAAAAATAAAAATATATTTACTTATATTATACTATTTATAGTGGTAAGACCAGTGATTTGTTTTGGCAAGACAGCCCACCTCAAGGGTCTAATGTAAACATGGGATAAAATCAGCTCAGCAAAGAGAGCTAGCTCGGGTGCATGGTCTGGTTCACCTCCATATAAACACCCCATTAGAAGATTTCAAAGTTAAAATTTATTTTGAAATCTCTTCTGAGGGATAAAACCTTCAAAACTTTATTGTTGACAAAAATTTCAGGTAGACAGTGTCCAGGAAAATTGCCTTTTCAAATTGTAAGGCCAAAATTATGTATATAATTTCAGTAATAAATAAAATAAACAACTTTACCAATGAAAAGTGAGAGTCTTTATGGATATAGTGACAGTCTTTGCAATTTCACATCAAGATGAGCAAAAAAAAACAAAAGTTGATGCAATAAAGAATAATAGATTAATTCCTAATTATTTACAAACATGTACCAGTATCTTTTGCATTTATATTGTGAAAAATATCTATATTTTTATTTCATTTCTGTATATTTTTCTCAGAAGAATGATAACAAACTGCGTAATACCGCGTGCAACCCCCCTGCTAAGAGACTTGGACTAGTACAATAACTAATTATTAATTATTATTATTAATTGTATAATAATAATGTATAATTCTCGTGATAAAGTTCATACTTGCTCGAAAAAGGTTATATATTTTTGTCTTCCTTTCACTGGTCATCATGGTTTGCAAATTCGATCACAACTTCAGAAATTTCTTTCTTCTGCCTATCCACACATTTCTTTACGTGTCGTCTTTCGTCCTTCTTTCCGTCTTTCCAATTTCTTTCCATTTAAGGACAAAATTCCTGGTGAACTGAAATCACATGTGGTGTATTTGTATAAGTGTCAATGCTGTAGTACATTGTATGTTGGTCAAACTCGCCGACACATACACACGCGTATCTCTGAACACATGGGTGTTTCACCTTTGACTGGAAAGAAACGTTCTGTTTCAACCATGTCAGGCATACTCCCTCATATCCATACCACTAAACATCAAATTTCACCCTCTGATTTTAAAATCCTTTCCACTGCTAGTTCTGAAGCAGATTTACTCATTCGCGAAAGCCTTTTCATATCCAAGCTTAATCCCACTTTAAATGCTAACATTAGGTCAACTCCTCTTGACCTTTTCTAATGCTTTGTTAGGTCTCTAATTACTAACCATTATTTCTTTAATTTACTAATACTATTGCTTTTAATGACAGGTTGTTTTTCATCCTTCCTCTTATTCGCTTATTTGAATACTGTAACCGTTTGAAACTATTTGTATATATATAATACACGCTTGTAAATAAGTTTAATTGCTCTGAAGATGTTGTGAACAATACAACGAAACGTTAGCCAATAAATTTTATATTTTGTTATGTCTTGTCTGAAAG
>CACRXK020012036.1:0-15584 GCA_902702795.2 Paramuricea clavata
GTCCCTTAGTTAGTGTCAGTTTAGATTTTTTATTGTGTTTATATAAACCTTTTTTAAATATCTTTTTGTTAATAACTTAATATTTTATAATAATATAAGTGTTTGTTAAACTTTAAAGCTGCCAATTTGATGGTTTACCCCATTCTTGGTGAATTTTTTGAGGTGAAAACAGAAATTTAAATCCGGCCGGATTTTCTCCAAATCCAGCCGGATGCCGGAAAATTCGTTAAATCCGGCCGGATTTGAAATCCGGTGCACCCCTAGGTACAACGTTTAGTCGTTGGTGTATTCTACGAAAATAAGCGGGATTTTTGCCCGAAAGATTCCGAATGTCGACAAACACAAATGGCGGATAATAGCTTCCGGCGGTTCACAAATACTCGACTCGGAACTCAACGTCACTAATGTGTTACTATCTATCTATCTATCTATCTAATATCTATCTTACACACCCGATGACATAAAGGATTTTGCTTCGCAAATCCTTAAAAATCAATGTTTTCATATGCATTTTTATTATTTTTAAACTTGTCTATTTTACTACAGTAAACTTGGATTTACATTTCAAATATAAACGTATTTAGTCAACTAAATGATAGTATAGTATGTATGATCGAATTATGGTCAACAAATGAAATGAAATATATCTATAGAATTTCACCTACCATTCTTTTTTGACCTGCCATTTCTAAAATATGGCCTGTTTTTGACCATTGACAGCCCAGACCATTCCAAGCTCTGGCTTGTATAAAGTTGCTTCTGATAATTGAAAGATGAAAATGAATATAATTGCATTATTCTGCAGAGCTTAGCTGGATGGCATTCAAAATTGTCGGCCCAAATTTGGTCGGACTTTTTTCAATTTCATTTTCAGATGCCCAACAGAGGTCGTTCAGTAAAACATGTTGGAAATTCATGAATAATGGACCATTCCCACATTAATTAACCAAAATTTTGAACTCAACAAGTCTAGACAAAAATTTCATCACTGCTTGAAAGAGCATCACAAAATTAGCAATATTCCAAAGTTTCGTTGTCAAAATGTTGTAAAATGCGGATAATATAGCCTTGCGAAGTTTGCAATTTTCAGGGAAATGGTTACCACTTCCGTGCGTAATGCAAAATGACTGAAAATTACAAACTTCGCAAGGCTATATTATCCGCATTTTACAACATTTCACATCGAAACTTTGGAATATTACTAATTTTGTGATGCTCTTTCAAGCTGTGAGGAAATTTTTGTTTAGGCTAGTTGAGATTAAAATTTTGGAAAAGTGGTAACCGTTTCCCGCTCGTAATACAAAATGACTGAAAATTGCAAATTTCGCAAGTCTATATTATCCGCATTTTACAACATTTCGCAACGAAACTTTGGAATATTACTAATTTTGTGATGCTCTTTCATCATGCTGTGATGGAATTTTGTCTAGACTTGTTGAGATCAAAATTTTGATTAATCAATATGGGATTGGTCCATTCATAAAGAAAACACAAAAGAAATCATGAGCGTGAAGGAATTTGTATATCTGATACAGAATCATGCTGATTTACATAAACTTTAAGGTTACTTCACATGATGAACGTGCGTTTTAGTTTATTGAATATGGCGCAACGAATTTTAGGTGTAACTTTACCAAAATTTTAGTGAAGAAAGCCGAGAAAATGCTGATTTTCGAAAATCTTCATTTGATGACTAAAGAAACATATAGGTATCCCATAAAAAAATCAAAATATGTTTGTAGTTTACCTCAACATTTGTCTACATATCTCGATTTGAATCTTCATAGGTACGGTAAAAAAAAATATTAGAATGTTAGGGTTTGGAATCCAAGTGAGGATATATACATTTTAAGACCTAACCAGGAACGACTGCGAAAAATGCAGCACAAGGTCCTCTGGTAGGAAGTTTATTGAATATGGCGCAACGAATACCAGAGGACCTTGTGCTGCATTTTTCCTACCAAAGGACCTTGTGCTGCATTTTTCGCAGTCGTTCCTGGTTAGGTCTTAAAATGTATATATTCTCACTTGGATTCCAAACCCTAACATTCTAATATTAATTCCACCAAGTGAAGTGCAAGAATCTAAGTCCTGAAGTCCACGGTAAAAAAAACATGTGCGGAAAATTTCTCTTCAATGTTTTTTCTGATATGACGTTTTCTTTGACAACTTTGTGAATTATCAGTCACAAATCCAAGAATCAGGGCATATCAGAAAAACCACTAAAGAAGAGAAATTTTCCGCACACGTTTTTTTTTGTTTTTTTTTTTTACCATGCCTATGAAGATTTGAATTGCGATATCTGGACAACCGTTGAAGTAAACTATAAACGTATTTTGATCTTTTTATGTGGTACCTATATATTTTTATAAGTAAACCAATACTGAAAATGTTTAAACTGATGACTCATCAAATGAACATTTTCGAAATCAGCATTTTCCTGGCTTTCTTCACCGCAAATTTGGTAAAGTTACACCTAAAATTCGTTGCGCAATGTCCAATAGACTAAAACGCACGTTCATCGTGTAAAGTAACCTTAAGTTCAATTTTCTCACCAAATATCATTAATTTATTTTAAATTGTTGAAGTACAATAGAACATGAACGTTATACAATATAGTTGTTACATTAACATTATACAATATAGTTAATATAATATAATTAACATAACAATTTTTTTCAACAATTTTTAAGCATTTTATTTAAATGCTTTTGAATTTAACAATTTTGTATGGACTATTTTTTGTCCAAACAATTTAGCTTGTGATCATAGAGACCCATTTTCAAGATACTTTCAAGTGATGTGTAAAAATTGGGGAGAAAAGTCCGTGTCCTGTCCATTTTAACTAGGACTCCATGGTCCGTAAGTCCGGGATTCCGGCGTACGTCTTGAAAATCCGCGTTTTCCGGCGTTTTAATTTCCTTATTGTTTGAGAATGTCTAGTTATTAAAAAGTTTATACTCAAAGGTTTATATTAAAAAACTAAGAAAACTACTTGAACGCATGATTGATTTGGGCGATAATACGGCTGTCATTTGTAACGAAAATACAACAAGTTGATTTCGTAAAGGAATTTTTTGTTTACCGAACTGAAATTGAACACCGTGCGATTCTGGTTTTCATCACCGGATTGGCGTGTTAAATTCCACAGATCAATAACAACCCACTACGGGCGAGCAACAACAAAACAAAAATTTCACCTCGCCAAAATGCAGGTCACGCCAAATTAAAAGTGGGACGGAAATCGGTAGCCAAACAAAGCATTGTCTTTTTTAATCAGGAAGAATGCTAACAGACGTCTCAGATACAAAGGACGTGCAACAATGTCGAATCTGGCTGCATTGAAAACCGAATTACTGAAGCCAAGTGTACTGAAAGAAGGTCACCTTATAAAAATCGGTCGCAAATTGAAGCTTCCGAAGTTGCTTTATTATGTTCTAAAGCCGTGCGGGGTTTATTGCTACGATACACAAGATCATGACATACCGCAGGGGTATATACCATTAGAGCCTATCGAAGATATATCCCTTTCTCTTGGGACAGTTGTCGAAGCTAGTATACGTTTACATTGCTTAAAGATTGCGGATAAACGAAAACAGCACATACTCGCTTGCCATTCTATGGAGATACGGAATTCATGGATTACTGCCATACTAACAGCGGTCGCGCAAAATTTGGTCCACGAAAATCACTCCGAATTGAGAAAGAGAATGGACTCGTCCAATTCGGATGAATTTGACACCGTATTTTGTGAGACGTCGTACCAATTTACGTCGCCGTTCTGGGTGAACGGTGAACCCAAACGTAAAGCGAAGGCGAAGAGGTTATCAATGGCGGATATAGGAAATACAATTATACAGAAACCTGCTTGGATGACAAAAGGCAAGAAGAAAGAGCTGCGGTCGAAATCGCTGTCCTGTGAGGATATTCATAGCATATACACCGTAGCCGAAGCCAAGGCTCCTTTGGCGAGGAAGCGTTCGTTACATGACCTGAGTCGATATTTATTCGGCTCAAGCTCGAATAAATCAGACAGTGCAGAGACGGATTGTGCTGCAAAGCTACGCGATGTTCGAAGCAAGCCGAACGGGGGCAAGAAGCGCTGGTCCCTATTTGCAGGCGTGTCTTCTTTTGGGGGAAGTCAGACTTGTATCGCTAATTCTGTAACAGAACGTAAGAAAATTTGCACTGCCAATGGCCACGGGAGAAGCGGAAGTCCCTTGATTTTCGACACAAAATTATAGCTCACAGGAGGCACTGTTAGTTAATTATCGTCTTGCTATCTCAAAGATATTAGGTATTGTATTTGTAGCCACAAGTGGTTGTCAGTTTCGGATAGTTATAGAAGCCAGAACAATACACTGTGTAGTTTAATCTCTCAAAGAGAATACATGGTATTATATTTAAACTTTGTAAAACTGTTGGTCTTGAAGTATTATTTTATAATGCGGTGCTGATATGTGTGGTTGAAATTAATTTCGTGAGAAAAAAATGAAAATTTCCTTGACAATTTTCTGTACGGTCAACAAGTGTTTCCTTGGCACGTTTTGTTGGCCGTGTGAACGGAATGTAAACGGAATGTTGTTAATTCAACAGTAATAACACGTCACAAGACCGTCTTTTGTTTGTCAAAACCATAGAAGTACTTCTTGTATAAACTTGTCAAGTTTTCCTGGCCGACCCGTACACACCCGTATGATTTTCCTTGTCCAAAAACTGGCACGACTATAGCTTTGGAACAAGGCTCGTAATTGGCAAGGAAAAATTGTCAACTTTTGTACGGTATACACGAGAAAATAGAACTTGTCAAGGAAAAACTGCTCGGCTGTACGCTTCTTATAATTATTAGAGAGTTTGAGCAAGACAACAAAGTAGGAAGACGAAAGCGTACTTGACAATTTTTGCCGTCTGCACATTATCTTGCACATACTGAGTTGGACGTCACTGGTGGTTGCTCAACGTGTCTTCCCATGTGTCGCTGTTTATGATACTGACCGCCATAATTCTTGTCCTTATCCAGAAAAAAAACCAGCGAGTGTTGGTTCTGTAGCTCAGTTGGTTAGAGCACTGCACCGGATTCGCAGGGCCGTAGGTTCGATTCCTACCAGGGACCTATAGTTGCATTTTTCACAACTGTTCCTGGTTATAGGTCTAACAAATGTCTATAAATTTCCGCTCGAGAATTTCCATCTATACCATATACCCTTCAACTATTACAGAATCGAGTGAGATCACTGAGCTGCCAAGAAAATCTCGATATTTATACTTAAAACTCTTAACGCCTTTGATCTGCTAAGGCCACTTTTTTGTCGGATTACGGATTTTGGTCATCGTTAATCTATAAAGCGTGATTTCCATATGGTCGTAAAGATTGAGTCACGATCTTTCTCATCAGCCGGAACTACCGCAGGTGGCGCAAAAAAATGTTCCCCTTCTTTGACGTATTTTAAATAGAAAACTAAAGAAGCCAGGCTTATTCAAATAAAGTTTATTGAACGCAGTAATGTCTAACTTAAACTTTGATGTATGCCTTAAACATTTCTATAGAATATTAGTCGAGATATAGGCGTTTAAACTCAAGGTAGCATTTTCGGAAGAAGCGAAACTGAAATGGTCATTTTATTATACCATAATGCAAATTAATAGACCATTTTAGACCATTTTTCGCTTTTTCCAAAAACGCTACCTTAAGTTATAAGTGTAAAAGCGTATATCAGTGATATCTCGGCTAATATTTTATAGGAATGTGCAATGCATACAGCAAAATTTAATTTAGATCACATAACTACGTTCAATTAATTTTATTTGACTATTTGTATAAGATAGATTTTTCAGTTTTTTAATTACAATGAGTCAAAGAGGGGGAACATTTTTTTGCGCCACCCGGTAGAGAAAACTTATGATTTATATGTGGTTTACAGGTATAAACTATTATAAACTGGCCGTTGACGTTACGACCATACGGAAACTGGGCTTAATACCACGGCGCATGTAACAAGTCACGTTGCGTGCGTAATAATTGCATGTCTGTCCTTGCACATTTTATATAAGCACGTGATGATATTTGCACTAACTGTTCTTAACTTTTAAAGTTTGTTCGTTCACTGCAACCAGGTATATCAATCGTGTTTCCCTCGCCACTCTGGTTTAAATAAATGATTACAAAGCCCAGTCGAATTGTAATCAAGACCCAACGACACTCCAGTCTAGTGTCTTCATCAGGAGTGATCGTGGCTTCTTAAATGCCCAAGGGATGACGTCACCTGCCAATGAGATGCATGTATTCCTCTGGCAAATAGGCACCGTCATCCCTATTCAAAACATGATTACTCATATTTATATGCTACGCTTGCAAAGTCTTTGACCATAGCGATTGTTTGTGGTATAATTACTTTAGAGTTTTCCCACGCAATATCGTGTTTGGTGTAACATACATGTTCTTAACTTGTGTTTCCGTGTTACGTAATCGCTTCCACCCAGATGGGCAGATACTATAGGGTGTGGGAAAATCGCCTACTCACGTGCCGGAGGTGCGCCAATATATTTTTTTCACCTAATGGCCCTTTAATTACAATTACGAATTGCTTGATGCTGCATCATCCTAAACAGTTTACGACGGAAACTCTCAACGTTTCTGTTATCACAGTATTGGAATTTTCTAAGAATTGAAAGATTTGTAAGAAGTGTTTGAGAGAACAGAGACTCTCTGTGTTTAACAGTAAGTCAGGATACTCAAACATTTCTTACAAATCCTTCAAAACTTAGAATTTTCCTGTGCATAATTCCTACTGTGATTACAGAAACTTTGTCAGGATACTTAAACATTTCTTACAAATCCTTCAAGTCAGGATACTTAAACATTTCTTACAAATCCTTCCTGTGCATAATTCCTACTGTGATTACAGAAACTTTGTCAGGATACTTAAACATTTCTTACAAATCCTTCAAAACTTAAAATTTTCCTGTGCATAATTCCTACTGTGATTACAGAAACTTTGTCAGGATACTTAAACATTTCTTACAAATCCTTCAAAACTGAAAATTTTCCTGTGCATAATTCCTACTGTAATCACAGAAACTTTGATATTGTAAACAAAGCTTTACAGTTACTATACAGCTAAATCTACGTGATTAACTTGAATATTTAAGTCAACGAAGAATTTTTAAAATTTATTTTTAAAGGAAGTTATATAAGGAACGTTTTGTAATATCTTTCGTTTCGATTTGGCAATGATTTGAAGAGCCATGCCCCACTATAAGATAATTTGGCCTTAGAAACTTTGAGATCTGTTAGAGTTGATGAAGTAGATAAATTATTGGCTTCATGACAGAAGGTGAACAATTTTCTTATTTCAGTTAAAAGCCCACGTTACTAGTATTTCCGCATCCTGATAATTGTAACAAGGTTGAGGACGAGGTTGAGGAGGTCAACAGACTCGCAACAAGTTGTTCCAATCCAACAAGTCTGATATCGAATTGTAAATCTAATCTATCTCTAAACAATAAGTATCTTTATGAATCGCTGGTCTTATAATTGACTTTTAATCGACAAAGCCTCCTCTGCATGGTATAATTGGTTTACCCAAATTACCCAGGTTAGAATGTCCCCGGAGCCACTTTAGAATTTCTTCAGTCCCCAAAAGACTGCTAATTAAAAAGGCCATGCTAGGCCGCGAAGTTCAAGTTGCTTCCTTCTGGGATTACAGGTATTTGAAAAACGTGGCATCTCTCCAGTAAAGTATTACAACACCTAAACTGTGAAGATTAAAACAAGACATGCCATTAGGTCCGCGTGTCTCATCATTCCATAAACATCCCAATATAAGCCCTGTGCTTAGATTTATTGATGTGCTTATACATTGGGGGAGGGGGGGGGGGGCTTATATACGGACAATATTTGGTGTTAGTAATAATATTTATTGTACCTGTAAACTATATGTCTATATATCGGTGAACGAAAAGAAATAAACATACATTATATTTACTGGGTTTTTGTCATTAGTAATTCATAAGCTTATTGGCAAATCATGTCAACCATAATATGTCACGTGCAGTGGCTTTAGACCTGATAAAACACTCCTAGTTAGTATTCTTTATATAAAGAATACTAATAAGGCAGTATCTATTGTAGTCGTGTCCTCATTAGTATTCTTTATATAAAGAATACTAATAAAAAAAAATTAAGGCAGTATATACTGTATCTATTGAATTTGTAGTTTTATTAGGTCTAAAGCCACTCGCGCTGTGCGCTCGTGGCTTCAAACCTAATAAACACTCCTGCTCGTTTATTAAACAGTACGTAATACTATATGGAGACACAAATCGCACGTGAAATCGCGTGCAGTCTTTAGTTTTCATTTATTACAGTCCACGTCGGTATGCGTTCTGTCAACAGCACTTGCAAAAATCTTAGTTGCCTTACATTTGTGTTCATTCCTGTTTTTGTAAATATCAATTAGTCCAAATACCATGCATGCTTTATTCATGAAATAAATACACTTGGGGCAAAACAAACACAGAACGCCGATGACACAAGAATCCAGGTGGTGATGGTGGTGTTGGGGGGGGGGACGGGGGGGCGGGGAGGGGGGGGCGGTATTCGGGCGCATACTCCCCTGTCCGAATTTCTATAAAGCGACTAGAACAACATTTTTGCATTCGGGCACTCTTCAAGAGAAATCATAATCAATAAAAAACATTCCCAACGTTGCAACCCGCCTCCCCCACCCCTCCGTGATTTCATCTTTTTACAAGAACAGGTCTGGAAATCATTGGGAGGACAGATCCCTCCCTCCCATGGGGAGGCCTGGCTATGCCACTGCAGCAAGCTGTTTCGTAAGCGGAAAATATATTTCTCTAGTTCTGGCAGCAAAATCCAAAAATAAAAATTTCTTGTGTAAGTCAAATATGAAACTTCCTCACTTAGTGATAAACTTCGATCTTGGAACAAGACAATCACGACTTGCCTTTTGTAAACAACAAGTAAATTATAAGCCATTCCAGCATATAAGATGACAAGAAATTTTCTGCAAGAAATCATGAATATGATGTTTGTGGTGTTACTCTGAGTGTGCATCCACACCGATTGCCACCATGGTTAGGCACACTTCTCAGCAAGAGTGGGTAGTAGCGAAGTAGTTGTAGTTTGCTACTGTAGCGAACTACAATTTTTCAAGTAACCAGTAGTTTTTGTCTACATTTTTAAAACAGTAGCTGTAGTTATAGCGAACTACATTTTGCCTAAAAGTAGCCAAGTAGTTGACTACTTTTCAAACAGCAAATCGCTATTCGCTACTTTTAAAAATTGTTAACAACTTGATAGAATAGCATGATATTGAGATACGGTTTGCTTAAAATCGATACTCAATAGTCAATTTGCACTCTTGAACACTGTAGTGATTACAAAAATGTTGCTTTGTGTTTAATGTTGCCATAGGCGTACCGGGCGGGGGGGCGGGGGGGGCGGCAGCCCCCCCAGTTTTTTGGGCAGTCGGGCAATATTCGATGAACAGTCGGGCAATTTTGGTTTGCAATAAAAAAAAATGGGTCAATTTCTGTCAATTTTGTCTAAAATTAATTCAATTTTTTGGCAAATTTTGTTTTTTTCGAAAATTTATGTTATGCTCCGGAAAAATTGTTTGTCCGGAAAATTTTTTTGACCCCTAAAATGGTACACTGACCGAAATTTTTTTGGCGACGGGGGGGGGGAAGGTCGCCAAAATAATTTTTCCGGAAAAATTTTTTTGGTCCTAGTCGGGCAGAATCCCGAAAAGTCGGGCAGAATCTCGAAAAGTCGGGCAATTTTCTTGCCGCCCCCCTAATTTTTTCCTTCCGGTACGCCCATGAATGTTGCTACTCGTAAGTTTATTTGTTATAGGTTACATTACAGTCTGAGTTAGTATAGATGCTCAAATACAGTAAAACTAAAAAATATAGCGTAGGCGTAGCGAAATAGCGAAATAGTTCGCTACATTTTTTAAGCAGTAGCTATAGTCAGTAGCGAACTACCTTTGTTCAAAAGTAGCAATAGTTGTAGCTGACTACATATTTTTGAAGTAGCTGTAGTTATAGCAAACTACAAAAATTTTGTAGTCAACCCACCCTTGCTTCTCAGCTTGTACTCTGAGGCCCCGTTTACACTATACCGGATTACTTTTCATACCGGATTAATTTTTACTCCGAAGTAAAAAATCCAGGGTGTTTGGTGTTTACACTATGCCGCTTCGCTCTGTTGCCAGCTCATGTCTTTCACTGTCGCTATGGAAACAAGTAGCCAATATACCAAAATTTATTAAAAACAAGAAGTAACACCCGTTTTCTTTGTGAAAGTATAACTTTGTTTAAAAAGCTTGACCACCAGACGTTGCTTCGTTTCGCTCTAATCCAAAATTTCAGAGTATTTCTTTAAATTTTGCTCTTTCGAAAGCGAAAAGTCAATGTTATTATCGTTTTCTTTACTTGTATTCGGCAGAAATAGTAAATTGTTGCAAGGCGAAACAAACAACAGCTATAAAGTATTGTAAAAGCGAGCAAGTAAAGGCGACAATGTTAAAACATACACGCCAAAACCGATTATGTACCGAAGCGTACCGGATTAGCCTGTTTACACTGCTCCGGCACATACCGGATTACTTTTCATATCCGCTCCAAAGCGGAGTGATTTTTGCTCCGCGTCGCTTACCGGATTACTGTGGCGTAGTGTAAACAGCAGCCGAATCCGGTATGAAAATCGCTAAGCTCCGATGCAATCCGCGGTATAGTGTAAACGGGGCCTGAGTGTGCATCCACACTAGTGCCACTGGAACACCAGTTACACCACAAACATCAATCTGTCACATAATATAAATTAATAATAATTTTTTATTTAATTGCCATGTGCACACACATGCAATTAGAAACAATAGTAAAATAGATACAAAAGGAAGAAAATATGATTGTATGGAATGGCGAGGAGACCTCCAGAAACCACCAGGCGTGTACAAGGGAGGCCAGCTCATGATGTATAGAGATTATATATTGAGTAAAATTATTGTTATTTGTTAAATTATTGGATAGGACTAAAATATAGGTGTGCTTAACTTAGTAGCCGAGATGATTATTATAATAAAAGCTCGAGATCAAGCATTCTGTTCCTGAAACAACGAGGAGTTTCTTGAGTCTTGGTTAACAATATCTTTTCGTAATGAATTCCACAGTTTTGGTTCTCAGTCTTGAAATAGAATAAATGTTCGTTCTGCAAGCGTGAGTTCGATAATCAGCCGCATGTCTTGTGTTAAATATGTGCATTTGACTACCCGTAGTAAATAAATATCGTGTTAAATGAAGATGGTAAATCTATCTAAATCTAATATCGGGTTATGGTATAGAAACATAAATTTAGCGGTATAAAACGTATTTATTTGGTAAATATCCAGTAAGTTAACTGCGAAAAGAGCTATTTTGCACATGTATGTGCACGATAATATGCCTTTCGATAATTACGTCATTTGGCCTGGGAGCCTCACTCTCATGAATCGTGAGCCAATCACCCTGCGTAATTCACTAATGAGAACGAGGCTCCGGGACCAGAAAGTATGTGTGACGTAATCGAAGGGGTGCATTGCCCGCACAGCGCGTTTTTGCATCAAAAGTAGCCTATTGCCACATACCAAACACTTGATTTCCTTCACTAACCGTGATTTCAATTACTAGCAGTGAACGTCGTTCTGTCAACAGTAATTGACTAATCTTATTGACCCTCCTCAGTGTTCTATTATTGCGCACATTCCTTGGCTTTTGTCAATATCAAATTCCATGCTTTTTTTTGTTCCTGAAATACCACAATGTCAACACCTTGCCAAGAGATTCTGTGAAACAGTGGGCGGCTGGGGTAGCAACAGTAAAATTTGTTTATTCATTTCTATACTGAACTTCGCCAAACACAAAATACAATCGCCAAAAACAGGACACTCTTTTGCTAATTTGTCATCCATGAATTTCCATCCATATTTAACAAAACTTTAATCAGTTTGTGATTGGGCAATGTCCATTATTAATCCCACATTTTTTTGTGTATTAATACGTTTCATTCCAAAGGTCGTAGGTTCGATTCCCACCGTGGCCAGGCATATTTTTCAAGCCTGCCCGGTGTGGATATACACTCAGAGTAACATCACAAGCATCTTATTCACCTGAGTACATTACACCAACACAGAAAATATCATGATTACTAGATTACATTGATATCGAAGGAACTAGACTCAGTTCCGAAATATCACATACTCGAACCGACCTGACCGCGTAGCTCAGTTGGCAGAGCATTGGGCTAGTATTCCAAAGGTCGTAGGTTCGATTCCCACCGTGGCCAGGCATATTTTTCAAGCCTGCCCGGTGTGGATATACACTCAGAGTAACATCACAAGCATCTTATTCACCTGAGTACATTACACCAAACACAGCAAATTCGTTTCATATTTTTTATGTTATCTTGTTGACAGACAACCCCCCCCCCCCACACACACATGTTAGATTATGCATGTTAGATATCTAAGTAAAGAGAAGGGAATCAAACACCACAGCGAAAAAGAACACAATGAAATTAGTAAAATTGCAAATTTGGTTACGAAATGTTGTATAGCTTGGAAAATATAGTCTTGCAAAGTTTGCAAATTTTGTATATGTTTGTATTACGTGCGGAAATTGTTACATTTTCGGCTTAAAAATGGTAACAATTTGCGCACGTAATACAAACATATACAAAATATGCAAACTTCGCAAGGCTATATTTACGGGAATTTACTTTTTTTGCCTGGATTAAAAATTAGTCTGACATGTAAGTTGTATATTACTGTACGTGTGATCAAACAAGAAGGCTGAAATAAAACCAACGTTTTAATTATATTGTCTTCTTTCTTTTCTGTTGCAGAATCTAGTCCTACGCGAGTAAAAAAAAATTAAAATAAAGAACAAAGGTTATTGTCACATGTGGCTCACTGACAGAGGGCAGAACAAGTCTGGACAGGTCAGTGGGAACATGAATCTTGAATGTACTTATTAATGATTTGCATCTTATACGTTTTTACAAGCCCTAAGAACGCCGTGCAGTGCAGCTGCGCACATCCGAATGGAACCCTTTGAAAAAGCTGACGTCACTTTCGGATGGCGTGATCAACTGCGAGCATGCGCAGTGGTTGGAATAATTTCTGTCATATTGTCATGTCATTCAATAACAATAAGATCTTGTCAAACTTAAAGCAATATGTTAAAGGCAATATCTGTCGTAGACGCTTTCTGAACTGCCTAAAAGTGAAGAAGATTATTCGAAGATATTTTGAGCAAAGATGCTTTTCTAACAGCCAGGCCTGCGCGCTGGAAATATATACCCAATATACACAAGGAAAATCGTTTGTTTTGTTTTACCGAGAGTCTCAATGTTTCCCGAGACGAAGTCGAGGGAAACATTGAGATTCGATGGAAAACAAAACTAACTTTTTCCGAGGGAACAGACATTAAGTGTGATTGTTATATTTCATGACAATATAGTGCAAACGAGTTTAAAATTAAAAGAACCTACTTAAAGATCAGCTGTAAAGCCCGTTCTGCGCATCAGTTCTGCTCATAACAAAGGGGGACCCGCAGATATAAACATTGCCCAAATTTTGCATCTTTGGAACTTTTTTGAATTGACTACGTAGAGTTTATATTCATTAACAAGCATAGCGAACCTGAAAAGTGTTAGATATTCAGTTAGTATATTATCTTTTACAATGGACGACTTGCGCTTTAGACAAATTTTTAATCTGGGAATAACAAAGGATATTTTCGGAAAGAAGTTATCAAAATTAGAAAAACTGCAAAGTTTGGTTGCGAAATGTTGTAAAATACGGAAAATATAGCCCTGCGAAGTTGGCAAATTTGTATACATTTCTATTACGTGCGGAAATTGGTAACTAATTTCAGTTACCAATTCACGCACGTAATACAAAAGTATACAAATTTGCCAACTTTGAAGGGCTATATGTTCCGTATTTTACAACATTTCGCAACCAAACTTTGTAATATTATTAATTCCAAGACGCTCTTTCTAGCTGTGGTGATAGATTTCGTTGTTCTTACTTAGATTAAAATTTAGTCTGAAGCGCAAGTCGTCCATTATAGAAGTTCAAAATGTAAACAAAGCGTTTGTTTACATTACGGACTTTACGGCATCTTTAAACGGTTTCAGGAGCATATCCTGTTGCCTGTTATGTAGTTTTCTTCCCGTTCACATCCTTTATTTTAACACAATCTTGGAAAATCCTAGTTTATAAACGTACGTAGCCGGTCGAGGCGGGCAACATACATTGAACTTATCTAAAGTCACGTGCCCACAAATAAGCCAATCACGTTTGGTGTTCACCCTGTAGCTATACAACAACAAAGTCTTATCAATCTTCTAGACAACATAATGGGAAATGAATTACAGCATATAATAATTTAAGGCAATATCTTAATTGATATCAATGTCAGTATAGACATTTTGTCTATATCAATACTTCAGATTACAAGATAACGGCTTTCGGCTTGCAGTGTAATTAATTTTCTCCCCTCAAAACTAATAAACACTCTTGGGAGATAAATGCGTATGTGCGCATGTGCTTGTCGACAGAAATGTACGGTGGCCCATACGGGCCAACCCTTCTCCGTAGAAACTTGCACCTTCTCCGTACAAATGTGTTGTTATTCCATGGAAATCAAACTTCTCCGTGGAATATTGCAGTTGTTCTGTCACGGAAAGCCTTTTCTCCGTAGAAATATGCAGTTTCTCCGTTGAAACACGCATCTTCTCCGTGGAAACACGCACCTTTTCTGTGGAAACACCGCAGCTTTTCCGCGGAAACGCGTAGCATTTCTGTGAAACACGATGCGGTGGCCCGAACGGGGCGCCTCTTCTCCGCAGAAACATGCAACTTCTCCGTAGAAACACGTGCCTTCTCCGTGGATGAGCACTTTCCTTGTGAATTAAAAAAGGCACGCCCCCCTGAATATTTATTGGTTTTATACGACGGGGGGAGGAAGAGAAAATAAAGTCACAAGTCAACATCGTGGTCAAAACATTACAAGCCAATTTTATAAATATGAATGCTTTAATATGGGCACATATATCCAGCATATAAATTGTGAGAATTGCCAGGCAGAGATTTTGATCGTTTATAGCTTTTGTACAATTGTGGAAATAGATACATACTATAAAGTTTTACTTTTTTATATTTATGTTATCAATTTTATTTGTGGATTTATATTTTTATAAATTGAATATTTACATATACAACGTATTAATCTGTCAGTCAGTCTCGTATGCGGATCTGCTAGTGTAGGTATGGACATACAAATACCTACACTAGCAGATCCGCATACGAGACTGACTGACAGATTATTAAATACGGTGTATATTTAAATATTCAATTTATAAAAATATAAATCCACAAATAAAAATGATAACATAAATATAAAAAAGTTATATTTATGTTATCATTTTTATTTGTGGATTTATATTTTTATAAATTGTATATTTAAATATACACCGTATTTAATAATCTGTCAGTCAGTCTCGTATGCGGATCTGC
>CACRXK020012037.1:0-15584 GCA_902702795.2 Paramuricea clavata
GAAAACGTTAAAGTTTACATTCATTTTAAAGCGTAGCCATTCAGCTTTCTAACAGTGGGTTGTTTCTTAAATTTGACTCATTGGTTCGCGGGTAATAATACTTTACGTTATTGCGATTGGAGATTAAAAAAAATTGAGATGGAATAACAAATCGTTCTCATGAAAATAACTGATTTTTTCATTAAAACAAACAAATGTTGCATTTTATTAAATGGATTGTAACAATAAGTATAATTACGGCTTTTCTTCCACTATTTTTAACTCAGTTTGAAACTTCGAATGCGATATAATTTTGGCTTGGACCATCTAAGGTGACTGACATCAACTTGCTATAATTTCTGTTTACATTACATCGCAATTCGATGACACTCTGGCTCAGACACCAGAATGTTTTGATGATTTTTAGCATTCGTTTAGGATTTTCAAACAACCTGGTCTCTTTTAAAATACTTTTAATTTGTTCTTACGTGGTTTTCCAGATGTAGTGACGACAACATTAAAGTTTTAAGAAGAAAATTCTAACATTTAAACCGACTAAACAATAACATAGTAAACTTGCATAATTAAACAGCAACTAAAAATGATAGGTTTACTAAATCTTTTCCTGTGCAATTATTACTAGCATTGGAGACAAGGATAATAGTTTGTTTGAAAGAGAAAAGAACAGGCTTTGAAGTAAGCCTAAAAGCGTTTAACTAGAAATAGTATTTCGAAAGTTATTAAGCACAAAAGATGAATTGCGTTTATTTTGATACACCCTGTAGAAGGCAATTTTGTGACATTTGTTATGTGCGTACTAAATTATTAGGCTATGTTTACATTGTATCGGATCACTTTGCGTCCGACGCAAAAACCATACCGGACAGGGCTTCTGTTTACATATGAACTGTTGTTATCGCCTCAATTTCTGCAACGAACCGGTGGTGCGGCGGTTCGCTCTTCGAAGTGGTGCGCGATGTATCGGATTGGTTTTTGCAACGCTATCATTGCAATGTAAACACCAATCCGAGCAATTTTGGTTCAATGCGTGACTCAAGATGGAATCTGGCAAACAACAACTTACTATTCTAATAATATATAGAAGAAAATACGACAGCATAGATGGGCGGGGCGGAAGCTGTTTACACTTGGGCCGTAACTTTTCGCGAACGAAACAAAAACTGATCCGATACAATGTAAACATAGCCTTAATTCAACATGTTTGCCAAAAAGATACATTTACCAAGGATATATACTAATAAATCTCAAAAACGTAAAGTACAAATATCAATGAGCTTTGGCAGTGAGATCACAACAGGAAAAGCATTTTCTGTATCAGTGGTCCTTTGTGGATATAGCATTAAAAATACGCCGCTGAAATAAACTATTCGTTATGCATGTGTATAGTAAATAGGAAGCTTTGAGTGCAATTTGGATTAAACATGCACGAGTTAGTTTTTCAATGAGCATCAAAATAGCTAGACTTGCCACAAGTCGACCATGGGGGAGGGAGGGCGCGGGGGAGGGGCGCGCGACCCGAGCGACGAAGTCGCGAGTGGTCGACTTGTGTCCCTTGCAGGAATTTAAATCGCATTAAAAATTTTGGCGCTAATAATTTTGACATATTAAAAGGTGTGTACATTTCATACAATTACTTCACCGCGCCGACAATGGGTCTACAAAAACAAAAACATTCTCTAGACTAGAATTGATATTTCTTGGTCGTCGAATGAAACAGTTCGCACCAAGTGTGGAAACGAAATGACTGACCCAAGTTAAGTAAGCGCCGAAAGCTGTTCAATGTATCAACAAAAACAAGTGCATGTAAAAACTGTAAAAACTTATTGAAGCTTCACAGTTGTTTGTCTATTTAAGCAATGTGTGCCGTAATTATGTCGACAAGAATAATCTGACTCAGTTCGCCAGCGATTTTATTACCGTAGCTAGTAGAAGTTAATCTATAAATTGAAAAGAATCAGACAACTGTATTAAACCAAGAAGCAGAGAGGCGGCGATTGTGATCAACTAGAAGACGTCGCTGCTCGCTAGAATTCAAATTCCAGTAAAAATACGCGTTGTTTTCTCAGCAAGTGATTTGTAATAATCAGTAATCGAGATCAAGAAACCCAAACTAAACCCGAAACTAGTGTGGAAATTTTAGAATCATCAGATGCATCTTCGGTGGCAGTATTAAAGTTTATTTCTACACCCTGTACTTTATACTCAATCTAATGTCTGTTTTGTGTATTTTTACAGGGTTTTTGTGTTCTACAAAATTGTAATTACATTGTTTACTCTGTTTGCTTCAATAATACACATTTTGTTCAACAAAGAGCCTCAGAATATAATATTATTGTTAGACTCCTTCGATAATGACCTCTGGATAATGACCGATGTAACCGCTTCGGCCTTCAATGTAAACAATGACGTCACCGGTGGATTTTTCCACCGGTGATATTTGGCGCGCTGCAAGTGACAAAAGTCCTTTCCACAGAGGAAGTGAAGCGCGCCATAGAAGGGCCTGGAAAGGACTTTGGAAAGTCTACAAAATAGCAAGAGCACGAAGGACGAGTGATGACAACATTCGTATGCTTCACAATTTGATCAACTGAGGAAATGAATGATACTTTCTGGGAATATTATAAACAATGGATTGTTCACCAAGATTTTTGTAGTTCTCGTTTCCCGCAAAAAAATGTAAAGCTCTTTGGGTGGGGCTTGACAAAAATATAAATACAAAGAACAGCCCATATTGTAACGTGTATAGATCATTGGATAGGAAAGATTGTACTATTAATTTAAAGAAGAACACTGAACACAACACTTTACTGTTAAAATAACGTTTTGTGTATGTCGCCCAGTTATGAATGAGGAAATTTAATTTTATTTCGCACTTTTGCAGATATTGATGAATGCCGGATTTCCTGTGCATGTTCTGGAGGTCAGGAATGTGTAAACTGGCCAGGTTCATATCAGTGTCAAGGACTGCCAGGTAGAATGCTATACAAATAAAAATTACGAGACACAAAATATGAAAAACAGTGGCGGCGCAAGAGGGGGGTTGAGAGCAGGGCGCTTATATAATATATAATCGCCCTGGTTGGGACGGGTGGGGATGGCGGAGTGGAACACCACACATTATTTTACACCATTAGGTCACATTTGAGTGGAATTGATTTAAAACTGATAATTATGGCTACATTTTGGGGAAATGTGGGAAAGTGTTAAGGAAACTGAAAGAAAAACGGTACGTGAACAAAAAATATAAGGAAAAATATTATGTCGTGAAGATTTTAAAGTAGGGCTAGTCCCTGACGAAAAGTCGTAAAAAGCAAGTCTTGCGTTGGCCATTGTGCAGATAAAATGAGAACCTTTTCTGAGCTCCAGCGCCTGGCACATTTGTGTGAATTTTGACATTTACCTATAGATGTTGTATAAATTTTAACATCGACAATCGTACTGGGGCATGACTGAGTACAGAAAATAACCGTAAGCAATTTCATTCTGTTTACATATGGTGCATTACGTAAATTTAATGCCTCGTTGCAGAACTCGCAAAAATTGGATTTGAGCACTCCTTGTATCCGGTTACTGAGGATAGCAGTTCTGTAGAAATTTGCTTAGACGTTAAAAATTCTCAAGAACCCATTAGTGGATGGTAAGTACATATATTTTTTTCTTTTGTAAATTCATGTTCTTCATTTACTTACATGAGAACTACTCTGAAGTTTTCCTTTGTATTTCTTCATAACAGTCTTTCAGTGAAGGTATGGCGACGATAACTATAGACAGCTGCGGTCTGCTGATTGAGAAAGATAAAACTACCTAACTAGAAATACATGCATGCAGTAACCCCTCGCCAATATTTTCCAAACGTTAAATTAACATGAAGTATTCAGAAATGGCCGACACTGAACGCAGGCTCGCGTTCAATTCTTCTCATTTCTTCAAACAAAATTGCTTCAAGCTTGTTGTATATGAAACGATTTTCCAAATATATGTCTTTTAACATTGAAATCTTGCTTATCCCACTCCCACAAGCAATCAGCCATATTTTTTAGATCAGTGAGGATGACCACCCACTCAAGTTCGTTGGTCACGCCCGCGATATTTGATGAATTTTAGACTTCGCTAATGCTTTCGTTTCCCCGGGTGTAAATAGCCGGGGGGAATTAGTATACCCTCGCACGGCGCTTCGCGCCGTCGGCTCGGGGGAAAGCAGAACATCGACGTTTCGAGCGCAGGCTCTTCGTTGGGATCGGAAGTTAGTAGTTTCGAGCGCAGGCTCTTCGTTGGGATCGGAAGTTAGTAGTTTCGAGCGCAGGCTCTTCGTTGGGATCGGAAGTTAGTAGTGCGGGGCGGGAAAATTACATGAGTTTTTACACTAGTGATTATACAGTGATCATGTGACAAAAAATAAACCAATTGGATGGATTTAATCAAGACAAAGTGACTACTAATTTCCCGACGATGGGTTTCGCTCGGAACGTGGAAGTGTTCTTCTTTATATTTTAAGTAATAATTATATCTCTCTCAATTCGCACCTTTTCATAGATATAGCATTATTTATATGTCTGTAACACAACATTCACCTCACATTTCTGGACAATATCAACGCAAATTGTTGCAAATCTCTTATTAGACATATTATTAACTAATTAGTAAGCAAGTTAAAATTCTAGTATTGGTAATCTCAGACTTAAGTGAAATATTTCGATGGCCAACTTTACACGTTCTATTTTTACTCAACGTCTTAAGGATAACCACTAATGGTGGAGCCGCAGTGACAGGAGCCGATTACCTCAGTATTCGTGAAGTAGTTAACATAACGGATCCTCAAGAATCTACTTGCTATACAATACCAATACTTGATGATGACGAGTTTGAAGGAAACGAAACCTTTAGCGTTGTTTTAACGCTAAATGCGAATGTCTCCGGTGTTCAAGAATCTTACGATGAGGCTACGGTGATTATTGTCGATGATGATGGTAAATATTTCATTATAATAATATTTTGTTACATCAAGTTTGCCTCTTATGATCTAATGACGTTTTAGGTTTGTATAGATGACAGAATATAACTACAACTTATTTCAGCATCACAATTTCAATCCGGCTATATAGCCATATTTATACGCTTTCCGAATTTGCCGGCTGCCAATGAACACCTGCGGCTCACTGATCTATCTATACTCACTCGGATATTGATCGTTTCAAAATCGTTTTGGACAACTTGAATTATTTTTGAGTTTAAAGCTTGTACAATCTTTAGTTCTGTTCATAATACTGGACGAGAGGAAAACTATTGATTTAACATATTAAAGGAAAGGCAATTGGCCAATGCAGAAATGTTTTACTTATGCTGTGGCACAACCCGCAGTATTTTACTTGTACCTGTAAGACTACAATTACTTTATGGTTTCCGTGTTTGGATGACCAGATCCAAATACGCGGGAATGTTGCGTGAGTTAAGAAGAGCGCGCGATCGAGCAACATTCCCAAGTGTTTGGATCAGGCCATCCAATGTCCCTGGCTTGGGAGGTGCGGCTCGATCAAATCAAAATCTTTAAAAGCAGTTGATTTTCAAAATATTTCAACATCGTTGCAGATCCCACAAGAATTGGATTTGAGTACTCCTTGTATTCTGTTGCTGAGGATAGTGGTTCTGTACAAATTTGCTTAGACATTAACTCCGTTACAAATTTTCATGGATTGTAAGTAGATAATCTTTTTTCTTTTTGTAAATTCATGAATGTTTTTCATTTACCTGAGCCACCATGTTTATTAATAACAGTTTGTGCCAGTGTAGGATAGCAACGATAAGTACTAGCTATCTCTTTTTATCCCAAACTGTCATATTTTCTAATTTACGATAATTTGACTGTCTGTAACACAACATTAATTCAAAACACTTTTGTAGCCAATATTCAACTCGAATAGTGTATTTATGCAAATCACCGTAATATTAGACATATTAATTTCTAACAAGCAAATTTAAGTTCATCTTGAGTAACATATCTCGATGGCCACCTTGACACGTTTTTTTTTTACTCAACGTCTTATCATAAGAATAACCACTAATGATGGAACGGCAGTGACAGGAGCCGATTACCTCAGCATACTCGAAATAGTTAACACATCGGTGTCTCAAGAATCTACTTGCTATACGATACAAATACTAGATGATGACGAGATTGAAGGAAACGAAACTTTTAACGTTGTTTTAACGCTGAATGCAAATGTCTCCAGTGTTCCAATAATTCAAGACAAAGCTACAGTGATTATTGTCGATAACGATGGTAAATATTTAATTTATAATAGCTAATAATATTGTATTTCAGCATGAATTGTCTCGCATGAACCACTGACGTTATAGCAGCATTCTATGATGAACATTGAGAAATTGAAAGTGAACCCTTTACCATGTAATGGTTTCTCAAATTATACAACCCTAAAGAAATTTTACACCATTTTTGCTTTAAAAGAGCAATCCTTTTTGTCTACATGAAATATTTTGCACATCTTTAATCACCAATCATAATGAACTATCATTGACTATCGATAAAATATAACTAAACATGCAGCCTTTTGCATAAACTGCATGCATTTTATGAAAATTAATCTGTTTATTTTTTTCCAGACGTCGATGAATGTGAGCTTGAAATTCATAACTGTGACGTTAATGCTGAATGTATTAACATAATTGGTTCATATGAATGTGCTTGCAATGAGGGATATTCTGGAGATGGTATCAACTGCACAAGTAGGTGGCCTATAGATACTCTAAATATACTGGTAAACGTTATGCACCATATATAGTTTCTAAGTGAAAAATAGAACGAGTAATTTCTTTCAAACGAGAAAGGTAGTAAATAGTAAACACCAAACGTGATTGGCTGATTTGTGGTCACGTGACTTCAGACAAATACAATGTATCCCGCCGGATAACAAGTGACAAATTTTTGCCCGCCCCGATCGGCTATACCGATACTGTCGTAAATAAACAAAATGGCGGCACAACTAGCATAATTAGAAACTACGATTTTCCAAGTTTGTGTTCAAATAAAGAATGTAAAAGACAAGAAAAATACACAACAGGCAACAGGATATGCTGCTGAAAACGTTTAAGTAGGTTCTTTTAATTTTAAACTCGCTTACACGATAGAGCTTTTGTCACGAAATACAATTGTTGTATGAATGTTGTTGATGTATAATCATAGTTCGCTATACAGGGTGTATAAAAAAAAAGGAGACTTTAGAAATCAAGCATATTGTTAAAATTTGAATGCCTTTTCAATTGCACATATGCTGAACCGTGGCGAGTGAAATATTGATGGAGTGCATATATTAGAAAAAGGAGACCTTTAGAAATTAACCATTGTTATAATTTGAATTCTGGAGCACTTTGCTAAGCCCACGAGTTCGTAACATGCGATCTACGTACAGTATGCATGGCAGATTGCTCGCAGGAGCAGACAATCTTTTGTTTAAACGTTATTTCAAATTCTAAAGGTCTCCTTTTTCTAATATATACGCACTACGGTTCAGCATATGTGCAATTGAAAAGGCATTCAAATTTTAACAATATACTTGATTTCTAAAAATCTCCTTTTTTATACACCCTGTATAACCATAGTTAATAGAATAGATGGTTCGGAAACTCATTAGAATAACAATTTAACTCATTATCTATGTTAGTCAACGTTTATTCATAAATCTGGTCGTTCACCGTCACGTGCGTATTGTATTTTTGCCCAACTAACCAATAGCAATGTCTTAAGTAAGTTATACCTATCCGTGACTCGAACAATGGGGTAAATTGGAAATTGCTATTGGTGGATTTGGCAAAAATACAACACACACGTGACGGTGAAAGACCAGATTTATGAATAAATGTTGACCAACATAGATGAGTTATATTGTAATTCTAATGAGTTTCCAAACCATCTATCCATTAACTATGATATAACAAAACGCTTAATTCTGTTCCCTCGGGAAATAGTTTTGTTTTCCATCGAATCTCAATGTTTGGGAAAACAAAACAAAATATTTCCATCGGGAGCTGACATTAAGTGTATATTATCATAGTTAATCGAATAGATCGTTTGGAAACTCATTAGAATTACAATATACCTGTAATCATTATCTATGTTGGTCAACGTTTATTCATAAATCTGGTCCTTCGATTACCGTCACGTGTGTTTTGTATTTTTGCAAAATCCACCAATAGCAATTTCCAACTTACCCTATTGTTCGAGTCACGGATAGGTAACTTACTTAAGACATTGCTATATTGGTAATTAGTTGGGCAAAAATACAATACGCTCGTGACGGTGAACGATCAGATTTATGAATAAACGTTGATTAACATAGATAATGAGTTAAATTGTTATTCTAATGAGTTTCCAAACCATCTATTCTATTAACTATTATATTATTAAATAATAACATAGATTTTGCGCCATTTTTGCATTAATGAAGAGCAATATTTTCTGTCTACCGATAAAATATAACTAAAATTGCAGCCTTATTGTAACTGCATCTATTTCATTAAAATTATTTTCATTTTTTTCCAGACGTTGATCAATAGGGCCATTTATACTGAACAAAATAAGACGCGACTTACATAAGACGCGACTTAAGTAAGACGCGAGTTTGTCGTATAAAAGGTACAAAATTCTTATGTAAGACGCGTCTTGGATAAGACGCGTCTTACATAAGAACAGGTCTTTTAGACAGCTGTTCTTATTTAAGTCGCGTCTTAAATAAGAAATTTTGGACAAAAATTCTAACTACACATGCCAGAAACGTGAAACAACGTAAAATTATTAGGCTTGCATATTAAAACAAAAACAACCAAAACAACGTTATAGCTATAGCAAATAAATAAGACCAATGCCGTAGAGAATCATTTATGCGATAACTCCGCTTATTTAAGTCGAGTCTTATGTAAGTCGCGACTTATTTTGTTCCGTATAAATGGCCCTAATGTGAGCTTGAAATTCATAACTGTCACGTTAATGCTGTCTGTGTTAACACAGTTAGTTCATATGAATGTAAAAGTATATGCACCATGTATAATTTGTAAGCTGAAAAATAGAACGACAAATTTCTTTCAAACGAGAAAGCTAGTAAATATCATTATTATTAAATAACAACATATCATGCAACAAATTTGTTTTTTAATTTATGTTCAAAAAGCTAAAATACATCAAAGCAGCGTCGGCTGTGGGCTGGGCTGTAATATCAGTATAAAATTAATTGGATTTCTTGGTATATCAGTGTTCAATTTCTTCCTCTATTATTAACAAGAAACTGTTTTGCCATGCAGAATAAGAGTATCTTTGAGTGCAGACACAGCAGATTACCGATATATTTTGATTTTCTTGTGAATAATATTGAGAGAATATAATGTTGAGAGTAATATTCGTTGAAATGAATTTTTAGATATTGACGAATGTTCTGCTGATGAATTTCATGATTGTGATGTCGTAGCTACATGCACCGATACAGATGGTTCATTTTACTGTACTTGTATTTCTGGCTACACAGGTGATGGAAGAAGTTGTGAAGGTTAGTTTTCATTGAAATAGCCGGAAATATATCCAACATGTCTAACGACAGATAAAATGGGGTATATTATATTTACATCGATTTTTTTATTTAGCTTTCAACATAGAATAAGAAATGAATAGAAGGGCAACTCACGTGTACAACGCGTAACCAAATTACGCGTAACCTGGTATTAAGTTAATATGTGCAGACAACATTGTCACCAATCCACACTGGGACACTGGGTTGCTATAGGAATCTTTAATATATTAAGCCTGATTATTATTGAAGACGTGCATGCATCTAGAATGTACTCTATAGTCTATAAACTCATCCCTTGGGCCTTGGCACATCGCCACACAAACAAATAAACTAAAAGTACATTTTGACTCCTTGTATAAATAAGACATTATTGACGAATAGATCAAGACAACCTCGAAGACATTAGACAATAGACAACCACTGATAAATGACCATAAATTTATGAAATTATATTGTTTCTCTGGACCTTCCGTCTGTAATGGCGCCACAATTGCGCGTCGCCAGTGTGGAAAGCACGTTGACGTTCTTTAATAAGTTGCTTTATGTGCCCAGTAATCCATGGTTTGTCCGTGGGATGAAATTTGATTGTGTTCACTGGAAAAAATGATCGAATGCAGTGTTCAGATCATTGGTAAAAGATGACGCTAACTCATCCGACGATGGATTGAGTCCGAGTCCACTAAACCATTTATTCCTGGTTGACCATAAACCAAAACCATTCAAACCTGACTGAGGATATCGACGCACAGTGCGCTTTGTACACGTATTATTATTATCCTTAAAAATGTCTTTTGGGATCCACATGATTACGTTATGGTCCGACGTTCCAAGTGGAGCAGAAATATCCGGTGTTTTGTAAAAGGATTTCAAGTTCGTAATAATATAGTCTAAGATTGAATCTTGTCTAGTCGGACGCGTGACGACTTGCTTAAGGTTGTGACTTGTAACTAAATCCTGTATATTGAGACGATTAAAATCGCCTAAAACGACTATGCCACAACCAGGGTATTTAGAGCGTATAGTATCAATAGAGGACACAAGGTAATCGCAAAGTTCCCTCTGTTCTTGCACACTTTTGTCCGGTGGATTATACACTACACATACTGCGATTGAAGATAGCGGTCTCGGTAGGCGTGGTGGTCGAGCCCACAACCACATACACTCTAGATTTAAATCTTCTAATTCCAAGTATCGCGTAATGGATATCTGCTGAGACACATAAACGCAAACCCCACCCCCACGGCCATGTGTCCGGTCCTTACGATGAATTACATAACCACCAATCGATATTTGATTGTCCCCTATCTCATCAGTCAACCAAGACTCCGTAATTGCGGCTATATGAACTTTGTTGACGGACATAAATGCTGCAAGTTCATCAACCTTTCCATTAATTGAACGTGCGTTCAAGCAGCAAATTCTCGGGAGTATAGCTTTATTTTGTTTTTTGTTCTTTTCATTATAATTATTTGTGCATCTAATACGGGTTAGATTGTTATAATTGACACCTCGCGTTTCTGTACGCCTTCTTTGCCTCACACAGCAACCAAAATTACGTGACGAAACTCTGACTTCTATTTGCTCCATTATACATAAGTTGAGAACTTCCCGTGATGGGTAATATTAGATCTAATTTCTCCTTTTGATTGCCAAATCTTGCAGTTGACAAACTGAGGCCAGAAATTTTGTTGTTGCACTAACGAACAATCGGCCGAACGAAAATGGATTTTAGCCGATGTCGTACCTTTTCTTTTGCTTGGAAAAACGGAAATATATGTAGGTGTTATATTCCGTTGTTTCAGATAGGAAACAATTTGACATTCTTTTACGTTTTCAGCTATCCCGCTTAACAGGAATTTCTTAACTCTGTTACGTCTCCGGTCAACACCAATAAACCCGTCAGCAAAGTCACTAGATGGATCATTGATTATTTGCAGAGAATTGTTTTGGGATTTGTTGGTGGGAGATTTTTCAAGTGTGTTGCAGGTATTAAATGCAGGGCTAGATGTCACTACCTCCGCAAAAGTGGCTTGATTGTTGTTTCTTACTTGTTTATTATCGTATTTAATAGAGGTTGCAACTTCTGCTGACACAATGGGATTATTCACGCTTGCCTTTTTGCTTATGCGACTTTGGCTAATATTGTGAGAAAAATCACACATTGATCCCTTTAAACAATGTCCTTTCTTTAATAGGAATGGACATGCGACCAAATGCTTAGAGGAATTCGCATTAACGTTTTTATTTATGCGAGGTTGACTAATGGAATGAGCCGTTTCGTTGCGCACTTCGGCAACCTTATTAAGGAGATTAACATACGCATTTTCACTCATGCAAAACTGACCAGCATTATTATTAGATAATTTTTGATCGTCATTCTTGGTTTGTGTACTAATGTCGACACAAACTGGATATTTTCTGACAAGTTCATCTTTTGATTGAGCAGAATCAAAAGTACATGTTTCTTCCAAATTTATGCTTGCATTAGAAGGTCTCAGTTGATCAATAATCGCTTCACTGGTTTTGATTCTGTCGTTAAGTAAGGCTATTGTTTCATTCAATTCATCGAATTCGGCATTTCTTTCTCTCACAAACAAAGTCAAGTCCGACTCAAGACGACTGTTTTTATCTTTTTCATGAGCAAGTTCTCGCTTAAGTTGGCTTACATTGGTACGTTCGGTCGCAAATTCAGTCTCAAATTTCTTTTGTAAAATAACTAAATCAAGCTTTATTCCTTCAAACTCAGCAACCAGAATTCCGCAGCCACAACCACAATTATTATTATTCAGCTTCATATGCTCAGTCTGGCAATGATTATTGACAAAAGCGGGAGCTGAACGATGGATAGTTCTGCCTTGTATACTTTCAACCGGGGAAGGGGAATCGATGGCGACATTCATATTTCTGTCCGATAGGTTAGGACAATCACACGCACTTGTAATATTTTGCTGCGAGAGTTTAATTTCATTGGAGTCTGACAAATGTGGCTTTAGCATGGACTGAGTTGCTTGTTCGCAAAGCAATATACATCGATCTCGCACCGAAACACCGTCTCTACCTTTAAAAAGCACTGATTTTGCTTTACCTTTATGCCATGTGACTACTAAGTCAGAGTTTGTGCTTGAAAACTTCTTCGACTGGCCCCCAGGTGATGACCATTTGCCTTCGAGGCCCCACACTTCTCGTACAATTCGTTTTAAATTTGTTAAATCACCGGTCCACTTTAAACGTACTCCATCATAAGACATGCCAGGCAGTTTAGTGCAACTAGCACTAGTAAGGAAGGAATTCAGACAACTATTTTCATTTGTATTAGCAACATTTTGATGGAGCTTATTAAGAGCACGTCCTTCCGCCATGACAAGCTTTCTACCCGAATATAACAACATAACTTTCTACCCGAATATAACAATATAACAACCACGAATATAACAACAAGAGCTCTTTTGAAATAGTATTGTTTCCTTGTTTGTGTATATTACATTTGGTGCCGTGACCAGGATGGCAACTTCGAGTCGTACGAGCGTAGCGCTTCCCGAGACCTTTTCAGATGGGGATATTGTTTTATGGCTGCGAAAATTCGAGCTTTGTTCGACCGCAAACGACTGGAAAGATACCGACATGTTAAAAAGGTTACCGACACTTTTGTCTGGTAAGGCCTTCGCAGTTTTTGAGCGTCTCGCAGCAGAGGCCAAAGAAGATTACAAAACCCTTACGAAAGCTTTAACGGCGGCGTTTGGCGGAGATACAACGGGCAAACATCTTGCAATGATGGCGTTTCGCAGTCGAACGAGAAAGCCAGACGAAGACATACAAGTGTTCGCCTACAATTTAGAGGCACTATTAAGGCGCGCAATGCCAAAAATCGAAAACGGAGACAGAGATGTCCTACTCCAGCAACAATTTATCGAAGGAGTACCCACAGAACTAAAAAGGGAACTATTACAACGACCAAGCATGTCCTATGAAGAAATGGTTGCGGTTGCCCAGCAACTAGATTTAGTGAGTCAAATTTCATCGCACCAAACCGGGAGTCAAGTCAACCTGGCAAGTGCGAGCGACAATTTGCAGACAACAACGAGGGATCAGCCCTTGGTTGCGCAGTTGATGGAAAATGTAGAAACACTTACCAGGAAGGTTAGTGAATTATCTGTATCTGTCGCCAATGTCAACGCCACGTCAGCGCGAAATTCTACTCGGGGAAGACGGGGGCCTTGCTATCAATGTGGCAAGATGGGCCACATCGCCAACGAGTGTAGAAGCACCGGTAACGGAAGTCGACAACCAAATTACCGACAACGCAGCGCCGAAAATTACTGCTTCGTGTGCGGGCAAATCGGACATTTTGCGCGAGAATGCCGATTTAGATACCAGTCCCCTGTCGCTGGTCAACCGCGTCAGGGAAACGACCAAGGACCGACCCATTACTAGGCCGGGGGTCCGTCCAAGAAAATACGGCCTTGCCCATAAACTGTATCCAGCCTACTGCGGTTTTCAAGACACGAGTGGGTGCCCATGAGCAAAAATGTTTGGTGGATACAGGTGCAACGGTATCGTTAATAAGTCGAGAACTTATAAGTGGGCCTTTAAAGCCATGTTCGTTGAAGGCAAGAGGGATCGGTGGAGAGGAACTACAAGTCCTAGGAATGAAAGAATTGGAACTCAGTATCGGCACATTGACTATATCCCACCAGTTTATGGTCGTAGGAATGAGGAACACCTGTATTTTAGGTGCTGACTTTTTGAAGTCAGGGCGAATGGTCGTGGATATAGCAAATTCGAAATTAACTTGGCCATCGGGAGAAGTGGCGTTGGTAATCGAGACAACTGCACCAACTGTCAATAAATTAAGCGTACTGTTAGATAATTATTCAGATATTTTTGTAAGCGGACCAAATGACCCTTTAGGCCGAACCACTGTAGCAGAACACTCGATTGACACAGGAGACAGCCGTCCTGTGAAGCAACGGCCTTATAGAATTCCTGTTCATCTCAACACTGTAGTGAACAAGCAAGTGAACGACATGATCGAAAGAGGTGTAATCCGATCTAGTAACAGTCCCTGGTCCTCACCAATCGTATTAGCTCCGAAGAAAGACGGGGATTATAGATTTTGCGTTGACTTTAGGCGAGTGAACTTGGTGACAAAGAAGGACGCTCATCCTATGCCTCGTATAGACGAAATTCTGGACCAGTTAGGCGGTGCGCGTTACTTTAGTACCTTGGACCTTGCTTCCGGGTACTGGCAAGTACCTCTAAGGGAAGAGGATATGGAGAAAACGGCTTTCTCCGTTGGTGCGAACCACTATGAATTTACAGTTATGCCCTTTGGTTTAACTAACGCTCCCGCCACATTTCAGCGCATGATGGGGAATATATTGATGGGTATTAAAAGCTGCCTAGTATTCATGGATGACATTATTATTTTCTCGGATACGTGGGAGGAACATCAACGTATTTTGGACGAAGTATTTCGTCGTATTCGGGCAGCAGGGTTGAAGATCAAGCGAGACAAGTGCCAATTTGCACAAGAATCGGTGAAATTCCTTGGCCACATTGTATCTGCACGGGGAACAGAACCAGATTCGTCCAAAGTTGAGGCCGTGCGAGAATTTGCGACCCCGACGTCTCTCACCGATGTTCGAGCGTTCGTTGGGATGGCCTCATACTATAGACGGTTTATTAAGAACTTTGCGGACATCGCTGCACCGCTCCACGACCTAACCAAGGGTGGCCAACCAGAATTTTGTTGGACACCTGTGGCCGACAAAGCATTTAATGACCTCAAAAGTCGTCTGTGTTCAGCACCTATCTTGTCCCTACCAGACTTCTTCGTTCCTTTCACCATTTATACGGATGCCAGTGATTTCGGCCTCGGCGCTGTCTTGTCCCAGCGAAGAGGTGAAAACGAGTACGTGATCGCGTATGCCAGCCGGACCCTTACGACTGCGGAGAAAAATTACTCAACCACGGAGAAAGAGTGTCTAGCCATTGTTTGGACAGTCAATTATT
>CACRXK020012038.1:0-15581 GCA_902702795.2 Paramuricea clavata
TACGAATTAAATCTTGTTGGCCTGGGCCGAACGAAATCAGAAATGTATACTCGCTGTGATGTCAAATGTCAATATTTTGTTAGTTTCGCTCAGTATATTTTTCTAGCAACTGAATTGTCTCTAGGTTTAGAAACAATTATCAATGAAACTAAAATTCAAGTAAGTCACGGTTCTGTATAAAAAATCAACTTTTTCAGGCCGACCTGGGTCACTTTGCTCAAGGCTATGCTTCAAGAATTTATATTATTTCTTGTTGTATAAAAATATGCGAATATTTTGATATAATACAAAACAATTCAGCGCAAACAGCTGTAACCCATTTCAACACGTCTCAGTTATTTAATCAATGTTATTCCTTTTTTTAGTAACAATTAGAAAGGTTCTGAAAATTAGAATTAATTTATATTCTTCTTTCCGACAAGCTTTAAAGGGTGACAAATTTGCAAGTGATAACTAATGTCATTCTTACACGCCAGCAACTTCGAAGAACAGTCTACTGTGTCTCGGAATTTTCCACACTCAGAAGTAGAAAAGGAACATTTCTACATTATTGCTTACCGTCATTCTCATCTGTCAACATAAAATCTACTGTCTGTCGAAATCATTTACGTTTACCTAACGTTGCGTGACCACAAATTGCGGCTGTAGTAGTAGTCAACACCATATGTAATCGCGAATTAGTACAGAAAAGAACAATATTGTAAACACAAAAACCTCGTGCAATACTGTCTAAGACTACTATTTAATGCAATACAAAGAAAGGGAAATCACAGAGCAACGAAACATTTCATCGTCTTTGATATTAACTATATATGCTTTGATTGACATGTTTACGCTCAGCGAGTCATTTCTTTCGGCCAGGGGTTTTCCCCGAGATTAATTCGTACATTCTATAAAACGAAACTTTATATAACAGTTTAAGGTAAACAAACCAATGAAAATTATGTCTGTAGTATGACTAATTCTGAATTTTCTAATTTCTTTGAGACATTTTATTTACAGGAGGTAAACAAAGCGAACAGAGCGAAGTTCGTATGTCACAATCAGGACTCATGGCATTGAGGCGCGCAGAATTCGAACACACTGGACACACTGGCATTGAATGACTATCCTTGAAGCCAAACTGTACAGTCAAACAATTTCATTCGAGTGCAAAACCAAAGAATAATGATGAAAGACATATATTTACATAATCAAGCTTCATTCAGTGTAGTGTAAGGTGGTTTTATTTGTTAATATCAAGAATTATGTTTACCGATAAAGTATGCTCGATTTCGACACATTTTCAAATTTTACAAAGTTTGCGCGCTTGTCATTTTTGTCAAATGGTAGATCAGAAAGATATTATTGGCGATTTGTGTTGACTAATGTTAGTAGTTTATAGAAAAGTTAAAGTCATGTGCCAATCAAGTGCCACGATTTTGAAATAAGCTTTCGAAGTTGACATATTTTGAGACGATATCCTTTATCCGTTCAGGAGGGTCAATAACTGCGCTGTTTTCTATTTTATACCAAAGAATAATGATCTAAGTCATATCACCCGCGAAAATAGAAGGATAAGTCTATATTTCTGAGCAAAATTTTGAAATTTAGGTATGAATTTGATTTAAAAAATAGCGCTGAAAATATGTCGATATTTGGCCTTCATTCGGAGTATCAAGTTGGTTACCAGTCGATCGAACATCAATCGCCCCCAAAAATAATTTAAAGGAAATTTGAGTAAAATGAAATCGATTTTAGTTGTTCCCAAGGATAGATCTTCAAAATACTAGAGTATGAGAGAAATCTATTTTTGAGCCCCATATTGACCTGGAGGTTTTTACGGAGACAGCCTCTTAAATGTAATGTATTCGGTAATGTAAAAGCTTGGTATACTGAACCTTAAGGCAGCCATTTATCTTCGTCAGTTTCATGATCAGACTCTTCATCAGCACTATTTCCAAAAAATATATATTCCATCTCCTTGTCGTGCATGTCATCATCACTGCTTTCATCACCATGGTCTTCTTCGTCACAACGAGATCGTTTGGGGACTGGTTCGCCAGAGTCGTCCTGTGTATCACTATTATCATGATACATCAGAGACCTTGGAGTTGGTTGTTGGTCACCCTAAACAAGATATTTATCATTAAGTATAAATACTAACAATTGCATAAGAAATTGTTTTGTCATAAAAATTTAAATGCAATATATTTCAGACATGTCTAATATTATACCTGTGAACCGAACAGGAACAGCACGTATGGTTTCAGCATTATATGTCCAACCATATTCTTCAAAAGGAATATGGTCTACTATCTGCTTGTTGAAGTTTAACCAATAGTAAAGTTGACAGTGAATTTGATAAATTGCTTGGCAGAGGGAGTCAGGGTCGGGTGGAATTGACTCAGACGACTTGGTTTTCAATGCTTTGTACAGTCTCACTCTTGTTTCCACTAGCGTTTCATTTTTTTCCATTATATGCTATCGTTTGCACAACTTTCTTCTCATTACAGTACACTTGTCAAACTGCTACTTTGTTTCATCAGTTTCTTGATTAATCTAACTTTTCCCGTACCGAAAAATGAGGGCATGGAATCACACCCAGCTAGTGCGTGTATATCTGGTAGCTTTGTGGCGATCTCCTCTCCCAAGTAGTCTGCTACCTTACCGATGTCAACATACTTGTCATGGTCAATCTTCATATACCATTTGTGTGCTGTTTTTTGTACACAATATTCATACACCATCAGAACAGAATACATCTGTATCCTTTGCAACGACCACCACATTCGTATCTTGAAGACACGCATGAAGATTAAGCGAGTATCTGCCTCTTCATGGTTACTTTTGAAGAGTGACATTTCTTCTTCGTCCTCTGTAATCACGTCTCTCCTTTTTTGGTAAATATGAGAGGAACAGAAAACTGCTACTTTCCATCTTCACACTTGAAGGAATTCGCAGCCAATTTGATCAAATCTGTCTAGCTTATTCTCGATGTTATGGAAAATGCCAACCACTCATTACCTTTCAGCATTTCTTGATCAAAACCTTGAACGTTGAGCCTACGGCTCTCCTTTCACGCTTCTCGTTTAGCTTCTCGTACTCTCCTGATAATAGGTATCGTTAGTAATTTCAAGATCAATAGGATTTAAGTCGTCTCGTGGAGTCACTAACCTCAGTAAATTTATTAACCATTCTCGATATGTCGGTTTTGGTTTGATGGATCGCATAGCTGCCATCCCATCAATGAACCATCTTGCATTTTGTGGACACTCATGCGATGCTACTCTTGATAGCTCAATAATGAAATTACGAATAATTGTTTCGGTGCTGGTCGCAAAGAGTAGCGTAGCCAGCCGGACGATTTAGTCCCGCTATGGAAATATTTTCGAAAAATTTTGGAAGTATTGACTGTGAAAACAATCAATTTCTATAGAAATGAATAATGATAATAATTTTGCATTTGCATAGCGGGACTAAATTGTCGGGTTGGCTACGCCACTGGTCGCAAAGTTCCTTCAGGCGTTGCAATAGCAAGTGAAATAGAAGTAAGTGAATACTGCATGGCTTTTTCGATATCAATTTGCTCAGCAGGTCTCCAAAAGCTTGGCGAACTTCTTTAAGTGCTGAAACTTTTCTCGGCTGCTTGCCTTGTTTTGACAGGCCCGTCCGCAGTTTCAGTTTTTTAATTGGCTGGAAGAAATCAACAGTTTGTTTAACTAAGCGATCTTCTACAAACTGTTTGTACTTTTCGCTTTAGATATCAGGAGACCGCAACATGTCGGTGACTACTTAATGATCTAACTCTTTACCAGTGGTTGTGTCGAACTGCTCCTGAGCCGAATGAGTCGACCTGATAATCTTCAAGCTTTTGTTTAAGCTTACTCACGTGTTATTCATGAAGTTCTTTAGCACTTGCTGTGGATTCTTTGTGAACGGCAGACGTACACAAGTTGATGGATGTGTGATGTCTTGACCCAGGTATTTACAGTGGTGAAATCAGTACTATAACCTGGTCGGAAGGGACCAGTAGTGCCCTTTGCCTTTCGGTTGAAAATCTCTGTGATCAAGTCCCCGTTGATTGCTGAAAACCTTTCACCTAATAAGCTGCCTCCGAAGCCTCTGTCGCTTAACTCTGTAAACGCTGTATCGTGATCTGACACAGCTCGAGCATAAGCAGATCCACATGCTGGAATGACACTATATACCTTGCGTAATTGATGTGATCAAATACGAAACACAACTGGAGCATTTCCCTTCCTGCTTGCATGTGTCGGCTGAGATCTTTTTCTCTAACTGCAGACACGAGTGCAAGAAGAAACATCTCTTAGATACGAGGTTGTCATGCGGGATTCTATGCCATCTTCTACTTGTACTATTTTCTGAACAAGTAATTTTAAAGCAGGACAAACCATGACATCCTCCATCGCTTCCGGACTTGGTGCAGAGCTTAGCTGCTGAAACTTCAACTTTAGGTTTGGATCAATTTCGCTAAAACCTGATGTAATTTTCTCAGCTCTGAACTGCACAATGGCATTGAATGACTCCTTGTGTAATCTCATATTGCGATAATAACGACCACCATTGAATGCATTTTCAGATGATTCGAATGCTATGGTGCCAGCACGAATGTCGTTGCAAATGATACCCTGCAAAACCTTAGCTGGTGAAATCCGCCCATTAAAATTATTACGTTTTCGCAATCCTTCGGTTATTTCCAGATAATGTGACTGATCAGTATGCGCGAAAATATGACCAATCTCAAGCTCTTTTAAAAGATCACATAGATAGTCAACAAAATCTATACAAACTTTATAATCAGGAGCTTCTGGAATAACAGGTAAATACTCAAGCAATGCTTTTCCATGTTGCACTACCGTGATTTCTTTATTAAAGGGAGTCCAGGAACCTACGTTGTTGGCAGTTTCTTCATTCGTATTTACCGAAACTGCGCTTGGCAGAGACCATACTATATCTCTCTTCAAACACTCGTCAAGCAAGTCGTGCTCTTCGTTGTCACTGTGATCAGGAAATAAGGGTGGTCCTTTCAATTTGCCAACGTAAAATTCGGGAACAGTTTTTACCTCGTCTTCGTCGTCAATTAGATCAAGACTTTAAGGTCCGATTTCGCTTCCTTGTGACGGAACTTCGCCTAATGACAAATATATTAATGTAATTAATACTTAAGGAATGCCATTTTCTGTAGAAAATATATAAAGTGCTGCAGAAAAATAGAAAATATATATTGAAATATATGTATGTAGAAAATATATTTAAGTGCTGTAGTAACGTTACCTCGAAGTAACGGCTGAAATTGTATTGAAATTGAAATGCGATTACTGCCATAAGTATTGAGTAGTGCCTTTGCCAGTCATCGTCTCTTGCCTTCAATCGTTATTGTCAATGGTAGCGTGAGTTGCTGGCCAATTGATTATCATCTTAGACTTTCGTCTGTTTGCAGAAACCATTCTTGCCCAGGCGATATTTTGTAATCTGACATCGCTGTATGAAATAATGTTATTGAGTTTATGCAATATTGACAACACTTCCTTGCTACTTGTTAAGCGGTGCACCGTCATTTCAGCTACAGTCTTCTTAGCCGTTCTCTCTTTCGTCAAATGAGACTTCCAATCTGAAGCCATTGACCAAATTTTTGTAGCTACCGGTCGTGATCTTGTTATGACACACCCGTACTCGTTCACTTTGTATGGCGGATTCATAGAAGCATAGATAACATAATAGATTTCTTTAAGTGGGCTTCTGTCTAACATCTCTATCAGTTCGTCTGGGGTGCAAGGCCACCTCCTTTCTCCGTCTACTCAAGGCCACTTTCATTCTACGTCCGTTCTAAGGTTAATATCCGCAGCATGTACGATTACGTGACGACCTGTTGGAAAGAATCCTAGGTTGTCGTTGAATTCTTGAAGAAGCTTTCTTTTCAACGACCGTGTATCTGACAACAAATGTTCGCAGTCCTCTTCACCAAATAAATTTTGGTAATCTTTTAGCAAGTCATTTCGAAGGTAGGCATTTTTCTGGTGGACAATCTTCATTCTGACAGCGATAAAAAACATTCCTTGTATGTCCTTTTCATGATCTTCAAGCCGTTTGTCTTGTTCTTTTTTGGTCGTTGGTGTTGACGCGAACTTGATATAACAAGACTGGTGGTAGTAAACATCTATAGAATATATATCATGGCAAGGTCCACATTCAAGCAAGAACAATCTGTTTGCAGCTGAATTGAAACTTTGCTGGGTATCCTTTAGAAATATTTTCCTCCTCTCCTGCAGACGTTCATAAGCTTTTTCATCAGTGCACCTTGCAAGAAAGATGCTCTGTGTGAGTTACAAATGAAAGAAAGTCGTTTGAGGTGCTCACTTGTCGACCTACGATTTACAGCTATAGTTTGTGATTCACTTTCCGGCGAAGCTTCTTCAGTGCATTCACCTTCCAAGTCTATTATGCCGTATCTGTTAGTAAACGTTCGAATCTTGGTACGAAAATCTGTTAGACATGAGGCAGATGAGCAGTCCGAAAAGCACCGCTAGATGATTCAATTTTATTAAAAACTTGCGTAAAGGCAAACTTCGGTAATTCAGATGAAATATGGATTTTCGACCACAAAAGAGCTTGCTCTTTGAGAGCTGTCTAACCCTTGTCCGTAAAATTAGTTTGCTTCACCCCATTTGCTATTGAAGTATCTCACAGTAGGCAGTTTTCTTTTTTCGAGGTGCCAAGCGAAAGGAACGGCTGAATCAATGACATGTGTCACATTTTACATTGCTTAAATATGAGGAAAACGTTCATTCCCTAACAACAAATTATATAATAATTATGTACGTGTAGAAGACATCTATAAATAACCCTTACCTAACGCGTTGACATCGAAGGGACTATACTCCACTCTGTACCATTCAACATTGATTATGGAAATTGGAAAATTTTCACTACTACAAATACAGTAACTTGATTAACATTATTTTCAACCCCGTATGTCTTTAATAATACTATTTTGATTCAAATATTACTAAGCTTTGTTGTTACTCACAAGGGAAATAATTTTTAAATTATATTTATAGTAATGTTATATTACGATGACATTTGAGTGCAATTTATTCTAAGAATATTACTTATTCTTAAAGACTCAATTTTTCTTCTCTAACATCTCAATTTTTCTTTCCTAACATCAAAAATTGCAGCTTTGAAATAAAAACGCGTTTAATTTGGCGTTTTACGAGTAGTTCGACTGATTTCCAACAATTTAGAAACTAAACAGAAAGGCATGTGGGGAAATAAGAGGTCGGGATCGGACGTGGTGGACAAGAAATTTGATGGCGATTTTTGAAGAAACGTCAGACTTCTTCGTCGATTTATATGTCAATTTTTTTTACCTATTTTCCAAACATAGGACATTTTAAGAAGGTTTTAGAAATAATGACGTCACGAAACAGGCGACTTCCTCTACAATTTTTTGTGAGCAACTTTGGATTTGGAATCACCTCCCGGGTCGATTTTACACATATAGAATTGTTTAAGTAATTTTGACTTCACACATGACCTTCTTTTGCTTTATTTAATAGCTTTTTATATATCACTGATGACGTCACAAACCATTTGACTTCTGTGCCGAATTTTTTTGGGCCCACCGCGGATTTGGAATCTCCGTGGTCGATTTCATAGAAATCTGCAATAAAATTTGAGGTTAGGCAAATAGCTTGCTTTTTTAGAAAAAACCCTGTCTAATTGTTATTGTACTCAGTCAGAACTGCAAAACTATATATCATCAAAAATTGTGAGCATTATCAAAAAATATAGTATACCCTGAGTACTCTAGTGACAGCCAGGTGACTGTATAAAATATAGGCTAGCTGGTATAGGATTATTTCATATTATGCTAACATTGGACATATCTCAGAGATATATTTTTACAGACCGTCATATACTTTTTACAAAAGTCGGTCGACATGTTATTACATGTAACTGCTGGTATAAAGTTAATATATGCAGACAACAATCCACACTGTGTTGCCATTGGACTATCTTTGTACAAGTCAGATAATTTTTCATCCGTACATATTTGTGTGTTCCAATGCGAGCACGAAACTGCTCAATTGATATACCCAGAATAACAATATTAATATTAAATTATCACTGTGATTATTTATACCTTGAGGTACGATGTTCTATCAAGCTCAATCAGATTTTCTACGACGAGATGCACTTGTTTACAGTATGAAGACTTGTATGCACCTAAAAATTTAATAATTTAAAGTTACAGGATATCCTTTTTGGCGTTTTGCGAAAAATCGCTACTGCGCGCTCAATATCAGTCCGATTTTCATCAAATTTTCACCAAATGTTCTCCAATGCATGCAAAACATGGTAAAGTTGTAAAATTAACAAACAATAAAGTAATGTAAGAATTATTCAGGAAAATCTTAAATCGCGGTACCGTTACGCTTTTGAGTTGTGCTCCTGCTGGTTTTAAGTTATATTTATGAAAATATCATTTTAATTTATATTTATGAAAATATCATTTTTATACAGTAAAATAGTTGTTCTAAAAAATTGTGTTCGGAAATTTTTGTTTATTTCGTCATTCCGCTGATATGGCGATTTCTTTGACGACTGCAATATATTTCTGATATCCAAAATATCCAAAATTAAAAAAGCCGAACACCATTTTGAAACTGACGTCTTTAGCTATGTTCTGTGAAAATTTAAGAAAAATTGGTTAAAACCAAATTGGCAGGAACACAACTCGTTTGAAAATCAGTAATTACCGTAAAATTTTTCGGGAGAAAATTGAATTTGAATATTACATTTTCAATGTTTTTCTTATTGCAGCGAAATGTATTTTATTAAATAACTCTGCGATTTTTCAACATTTTTCGTTCAATCTTGGTCAGATAGTAGAACTAGTCTAATGCTGTCATGGAAACCAATAAAAAAATTTTAGGCAAAAGTAAAACTCAAAGGTGTTCTGTAACCTTAAATACATTTAATTCATTTGTTTCAAGTTTCACCATACTTCGACCAAAACACATTGTTATTTATCATCAAACGATTATCTTACCTTGAAAAATATTTCGAAGAAATTTGCGGCAAGCCAGTTACAAAATATACAGCAGGCAACGAGGCATACATGTAACATCTTTACAATTTGTTATAGTCCATGGTGGTGTTCGCGAGGTGCAACCAGGGCATTCAGAAAGTCAAATCGCGATATGGAGTATGATATTTTTAAAATATCTGTCACGTCAAAATACGTCATAAATCTAATCATCCGGACGTACATCCGTACATGCACAAAATCAAGTTCTCGTTCGGCTATGCATAACTCGGCCAAAGAGACTGGGCACACGTAAACACAGTGCTTCATGTATAGTGTGCTGGTTTCGGCAGCAATAATCATTTCCACAAGCCAACAAATGTAAAAATAATAACTCCAATAATAAGGAATAAACTGAGTTTATCAACTAACAGTCCTCCTGGTTGATCCGGCTAATTATAGTAATTTCTGAACTTCTTTTTTCATGTTAGTCGTTTCCAAATATGTGTATATGTATATAAATGTATACAAAAGTATAATGTATATATTGTTGAGTAAAGACAAATAGTATATTGTGTATATTGTAAGGGGTTAGGCTTCAAGTGGGACGAAAGTCTTGTTCCGTTCTTCTGTCACATAGTTATCTTCGTCAATGTAATATTTTGTTTTTGTATGGTGACCAATTCAATAAATAAAGTAAATAAGATGATAATGGAATGCTTACGTGCTAAACCCGCTGGGAAAGAGAATGGCGTGGTTGCCATTCCACTTGTCCACTAACCTCCATTTAAGAGCTAAGCGAGGTATGGCGTTACTCATCTCCACTATAGGCTACAACACACTACGCCGAAGATTGGTGAAGCAACCCTTCCAGCATATTCTTGGGCATTTGTACTGGTATTAGACTCGTTGCCGGAATCGGACTCTAGCCACTCATCCTGCCCACGGACGGCCTATGAGAGGGTTGAGCTAGAAACGAGGGCTTCAATGGATAGCTGATCTCTTTCGGCCCAGACTTCCCTTGCGGAAAGGCTCTTGCGTCGGATTCTGGAATTCAAGTTGGCAACAGCGAGAGCAAACACGACCTTTGAAACTGGGCCTCCTTCAGGATGTACTGTAAGTTAAAGTGCATATGACATGAATTTTTTTACTTTCTGAAATGAAAGAACTCTTTAAGCTGTAGTGCAACTTATTTTTCAGTTTCTTGTTTTTACGGTTTGTTCGCGAGATATTTCAATTTATTTGGTATGTAAATGAGTGTGAATATGTCCGCTAATTTATGACATCACGTTGGTTGCAACTAGGGGTATTTGCACCAATATATAGGCCATCGGCAATATACTGGTCATCGGCGGTATTTGCACCAATATACAGGTCATGGAGCCAGGCAATTACCCATGGCAGATCTGGTGTAGACAACGGATACCTTTATATGGAGTGACAACTGAACAATACTTCATGGAAGAAGCAGCCAAGGGAATTTGATAAGAAGACTTCAGCAATCATGTTCTCACTAGCTACTCTGGTTTAAATAAATTATTACAAAGCCCAGTCGAATTGTAATCAAGACCCAACGTTTCGACAATCCAGTCTAGTGTCTTCACCAGGGATTTTTGTCATATATATATAGAGCAAGAGTAATCATGCTTTGAGTAGGGATGCCGGTCCCTATTTGCCAGGGGAATACTTGCATCTCAGTGGCAGCTGACGTCATCCCTTGGGTATTAAAGATGCTACGATTGCAAATTTAGATCATGATCATCCCAGCAACACCCTCGTGACTGAGGACGGAATTCTTTACGTCGTGGGTTGTCCAAGGCACTGGTAGGATTTCGCAGTGAGTTTGTTCTGCCAATGCACATTGTCCTAATTTCGTCGAGTAATCGTAGCTCATCAAGAAAGGAAAAGAGTGCCTGAGATCTTTCATCGTCAACGACGATGTTGTTTTATAGGGTAGGGGTTAAATCGTCATCAACATCCAACGCCTCTCCATGATGGTGATGCGTCCACCAGCAGTTAGTAAGTTATCTTCAAAGAATGCCATGAGGCGTTGGTCGGGTCGAGGAAGTGAGTCCCGGTGGACTGGAAACCATAGTGCTGGTGGAATTTCCGTCAAATATCATAAAGTGAGACTGAATTCTTAACGATGGAACTCCGTGGAACGAGAGGGGGGAAATTAGCAATTTGTCCCAACGATAAATCTTAAACGGGCGTTCTTTTGAAGGGCGGTTAACCGTCTAGGTTCAGTAACGTGGACTTTATCATGGGCCAAGCCTCTGTGGGGAATAATACATGTTTTCTTTTGCCATGTGGCTTTGCAAAAGAGTATAAAATTGCTGTCGAGGGATAGGATATATATTAAGTTCTGTCTGCAGTTTCGTAAGAAGTTATGGTTTCGTTCTTGGATAATTGTCATTGTTTAGGCGCTCGAGCCGCTATTTTGGCGAAAGATAAAATACGGGTGAAGAGGCTTGAGATCTATTTCGGACATTAGTTCATCAATGAGGGAGATCATTTTAGATTTGTGTTTTTGATTAATCATGTTAAAGTGTCGTCCCAGATGCTCAAATGATTCTCCAGTTTTAATCGTTGTATGAGATCTTTATTGATCAAAAGCTTAGGCAGGTACTTGGCTAATTTTGATAAAACTTTTTTGATGCCAAATGTGCTACATTTATCAATTCTAACAACCATGTTGGACCATTCGCACCAGATAGAGAATCGATTACGGATATGTTGATTTTTCGACTCTTGACCAGTAATATCCGCAGCATCATCGGCAAATCAGTGTATAAGCTTTTTTTAAATTAGTCATGTGATCAGGGATGTGATGATAGCCAAGGACAGATTGGATTAAGTTGTGACGAACTTATCCAAAATCGTTTTCGAGGTCAAGTAGTGTGATGACAAGTGAACGTTGTTTTATCCGAGCATGTTGATTATATTAGCCATTTGCGCAGTATGTTCCATCGCCAGTTAATAAGACGATAAGTCATACACACAATCCATAGATAGAAATATATTTAAACAAGAGGCAACCTTTTCATTCAAGGAGCCAAAATTAATACAAGTAAACAAAACATGCGCTAGACTATATAAACGTCACCGTCACACGCGGGTGCATATCAAAGGCAATACGTCATGTAATACTGGCGTAACTTCTCTTTTTCTTATTTTATGACAAAAGTTAAAAATCAAAAATTGTATAACCAATTAACATTTATGATCAGATATTCCTAGCTATTTGTCCATCACACAGTCACCGAAACGTTCTGGGGGACGTCGTTGTCTGCTGGACCTACGCAGAGGCACATTCTCACCCGGGCCATTAACATATTCATTCCCTCTTGACTCGTCTTCAGTATGGGGCTCACCTTCTAAATTACTCCGTTCGCAGTAGGCATTGGCATTAACACTAGGTTCGTTACAGTGTGAAGTTTGGCTAGGCGGCGTAGAAATCGCTGTTGGAATACTTGGTGGCGCTGGTGGAGATGGGGTCACTTGAGACAGCATGGGTGGTTGTGATGATTCAGCTTCGTCAGCCGACGAGTCTTCGTCATTAGGAGTAGACTGACGGCAGCGTTTAAGCTCCGACGGCACTCGGATATCTTTACATGATAAGATGTATTTCGCAACTGTGAGCCCACGAACTTCTTGACATTGCAAAATGGTCCCTTTACTTCAACTACGAGGTAGCGGTCTCGTGCTCTTGTCTTGTTGCGGTCTGAGTATAGGTACACTAAATCACCAACGGTGATACGTTCGGGGGTACGAAATTCTGCAATTGGGGCCTTCGATTTCTCACTATGGGCATGGTTGCTTGTGCGTTGTTCATTCTGTTTCATGATAATGTCCTGATCTTGAAGAGGTATCTGTTCGTTTGAAAACTGATCGCGCTGGGACCACATTTCCCTAGCTGATAAACCGCGCGTTCGAATACGCGAGTTGAGGTTGGCTGTGGCTACCGCAAGCGTAACATGCGAAACTGGACCACCTAATGGATCACGATGGAGAAGCTCACTGACCACTTCTTGTACCGCTCTTTCTGCAACAGGATTCTTGTTGGGGTTCTTCGCATGACCTATTTCTAATGAAATCCTGTGCTGTCTCAGAGTATCATCGTTTGCAAGAGCTTTCAATCCGGGTGCTGGATCAGTTCTTATGACCGCTATGGGTCCATCTAATGGTCTCATTGGGACACATAGACGGATTAGGGCATCACGTAACGTGTCATGGCGTTCGTTTTCGAGAAGAGTTGTAGCTGTGAGTGAGGTTACACACTCTCGCAATACCAAGATCAGTTGTTTGGAGCGTTTCGCGATATCGGCAGCAAATGCTACACCAACAGTACTTGGTGGAGAGCAGGACGACTGTTCTATACGTGCTGTTGGGGTCTTTCGTAATGCGGCGCAATGGTGACAACTTTCACTTACACGATTAACAACTTTGTCAATGTCCAAGGCAAACAAATAACGTTTTACAACGACTTTAAGCTGATGGCTAGACGGATGGCCCAGACGAATATGTAGAGCCGTCAGCAAACCTTCTAGTACTTGCTGAGGGATAATAATACATTCACGGCTTGGCACGAGTGGTTCATTTCGTTTAACAACCAGCAAGCCGTCTTTGGCAATGGTAGCAACAAGGAGGTATCTTTTTACATCCGTAACGTTTGTGAGTTTCTTCGATGGACGTGTTCCTTGTAGTAAGTGGGCGCGGGTGCGTCGTAATTCGGGACATTCAGCTTGTATGGGCCCCCAAGTGGTTCGGTTAGTAAACGGAAGTCGCTCTACATCGGATAATATGTCCTGTACCGCCGCTCGTCTGATAACAGAATCTTGGGTCTGTTTCGTAAATGAACAAATTTGACAGGCCTCATCTTCACACGGTGCGGCATTGCGACTTGCAAAGTCAGAGGGGAGAATAGCAGAGCCAGATACATGTCTAACAGACGCCTGGTATCGGCTTACGGTAGAGAGAAACGTTGAAACCCTCGGGCTTGCGGAGAACTCACCACGACAAAGCTTTTCATAGGCCTGTACACAGGGCTTGCTGTCCGTTAAGATACAGGCCTGATGGTGCGATTGTATCAGGTAGGGGCTGAAGTGCTTGACAGCAACAGCAATGGACAAGGCTTCTACCTCGCATGGTAGCCATCTGACTTGTGAGCCCCGTAACTTCGCACTAAAAAAACCTGCGACACGAAGCTTGCCGTTTCTGGTGACGTAAAGCGTGGCGCCTATTCCAGGACTGCGAATAGCTCCATCAGTCACAATCCAAATTTGGTCTTCTGGTTTTGGCAAGGTTATAGTGCGAGCTGCAGACAAAGCAGCCTGTGCCCTGCAGAATACTGCATGGAGCTCGTCAGTCCACTGAATTTGTTCTTTGGACTGGCGGCCGGCTACGGCGTCGTCAAGTTTAGAGAGCAACGATGAACACCCTGGAATGACGCGAGATAGCACTTTAAAAGCTCCTATAAATGATCTTAGACGATACACAGTCTCTGGCTTTTGGCACGAAGCAAGGGTCGCAATGCGATGTGGACTTGGACTTAGTGTACCTGAATTCCATATCCATCCTAATATCGTTGTCGACTTAGGATTGATCACGGTCTTTAGTGCGGACAGACGGAGATCAGATTTCTGCAAGGCTACCAAGACTCTCTTCCAATTTTGTAAAAGCTCTTCAGGGGTATTGCCTCCGCAATATAGGTCATCTGCGATTTTTGCAACGACTCCTTCTTCCAACAGATCACCCAGCACTCTACACATCAATTCCTCAAGTGCGGTTTCGGAGCCCGGCATGCCCATAGCAGAACGTACATATACTCTTACACCGCGGAAAGGAGTAGCAACACCACAATACTTCATAGACTCGTGTGCGAGTGGCATCTGATAAAAGGCATTTGTCAGATCTGTAGCGATTAGGTGTTTCCATTGATGTGGCGAAGGGTAGAATCAACATTTGACATCAATGAAGGCTGTGGTTTACTATAACGACCAACATCTGCGAAGGCAGTTACAAGGCGGGAGCCACCACTCGACTTCTTCACAAGAAATGACGGGTTCAGATACTCCACGGAAACATTGACATCTTCCGGACCTTGAAAACACCCAACTTTTCAAGTTCATCAAACTTTGCCTGAAGCTCCTGCAATTGGTCACGGGCATATTGAGGTAGGCGACCCTTTCGCTGAGGTGGTTCCACAGGTCCCATGTTCACCTTAGCTTCGAATGAGCCTGCTGCTCCGTTATAGCCCTTGATATCTCGGTCGAAAACATGGTCATAGGACTCCATAAGTAAAATAAACTTCCTTCTGACGTCTTGTGGCGGGAGGTTGTCTGGGTCAAGGCATACATCCGACGAAAATGTATGGGTTTGTAACGACTTAGGAGCTGGGTGGACTGCTAGTTTGTGATCACCACAGTTTAATTCAGGTGTATACACTGGCCGTACCTGACAAAAATGCTCGTTTCGCTTTAACGACCGAGGTTCTGACGAGAGATTTGGAATTCGTATTCTCCCTGCGACACTTGACACTATGTTG
>CACRXK020012039.1:0-15580 GCA_902702795.2 Paramuricea clavata
CACTTGGATATTGGCAAGCATAAGTACGCTCTGGAGAGAGAATCCCTTCTTGACAAAGCTATGCTTAGATATGCTGAAAACCTTGAAAGCGGAGAGTCAGCTATTGACCAGATTATTGAGAGTGCTTCAGGATCAAGTGAGTCATTAGATGTTCAGCCATCACCAATAGGATGGGCATTAAAAAGTAGTGCTAGCCGTCGCGGTCTTACAAAGAATCAAAAGAAGTACTTGACTGACATATTTCTTCTTGGCGAACAGACTCGCCAGAAAGCAGACCCTGACGATGTCTCTAAGTCAATGAGAAAAGCGCGAGATACTGATGGATCATCTCTATTTAAATTTTCTCGTTTGTCGTCCAAGAAATCTATTCCAGAAGCCAATAGTACAAGTGATAATGATGATGATGAGGACGACAATGATAATGACGATGACTTATCGTCAGAGAAGGAGTATCACCGGATTCGAGATGAGATTTTAAACGAGATTTCCCTTAACCATCCAATTATCTACGACTCATACAACATCTGTGAAATGGTGGCAACTTCCAAGCTCCCCAAATTTTCAATAGCAATGCTGCAAGTAATATGTAGATATTTTGAACTATATATTTTGAACTAGATATATCTGGCGTGAAGCAGAAAAGAAAGAAGCCATATGTAGATATGTTAGTGAACTTAGTCCAATCATGTACGTGCAATTCACAAATTTAAGCCTCAAACTTTGGTCCTCAAAAATTGTTTAGTACGATTTCATCGTACTACAGAGAACCCAATATAAGTATTTGTATAGTAATTGTATAATAATGTTTTTGAAGAAATTTAAAAAGTAAAGCTCCTTCTTAACCGATCTGTTGTTTCCGCGATCTGAGAGATTTTAAGGGAAAATATTAAATAGTCATTGAATGAAAATTTTCACAAAAGGAAATTGAAGAAAGTTAAAGAGGAAGTTACGTTGCAAAGATTGGTTTGTTGTTTATTTTAATATTTATAGTAAAAATATATTAGATTCATTTACATTTTCGTTTTTTCATGTAACTGCTGAATGATATGAATAATTTCAGTTAAAATCAGTGCTTGTAACGGACTCCGATGGTCAGAAAACACACTAACCTGATATGGATAGGATATACTGTTTCAAAACTGTTGACATTTTGACAGGCCAGGAGTATTTATGAGATGTTTTGTATAAAAAAGACACAGTTTAAATGCTACTTTGGAGTACTTTCAGAACTAAAAATGTAAGTACTTTGTTCTTAATACTACTGATTTGATTTAAATGTTACAAATATCAATTGAGACCCTTTTGTTTATACAATAAACACATGGATTTTGTCTTGTGTAAAGTGACGGCACGTGTCAAAGGTGAGCAATATGACCCAACTTTGGGAAGCAATAGCGTAACGCACAATCATTTGCCCAAAGTAATCTTTATATCATTCAAAAGAACATTATTTAGACTTGAGATCACCAACGTTTCAAGGCATTCAAAGATTAAGCACATTCACAACATGAATTTTTGTAAAACATACTTTTATCGACTCGTTTTACGTGTCTTGCGAATAAGATTAATTTCAAAGGTCAGAATTGTTCTATTGACACCAAAGTCGCACAATCTGTCGAGTGAGAATTGTACTAGTAGACTGAGGTAAGTTTTATGTGCATAGAATCAGTATTTTCTTGGGTTGAAGCCGCTAAAGTGCAGTCAATTGTAGGGGCTAAAAATAGCATTTCCAACCGTCTTCGAAAAAATGCGAATTTCTCCTCTAAAAAGCAATGTTTGATCAAATTAGCTATACAGCAATTCTTGGGATACTTAGGCCTATCATTCCTGGAAATACGAGCTAAAACGATTTTTGAAGGTTGGCCAGACTTGTTTGATATTTACTGACAAGCCCTCTTAAGTATATTACATTGAAATTACAACATTTCTGGAAGAGGTGGCAAAGTGAGTACCTGACAGGGTTGAGAGAATTTCATAAATGTAAGAGTCAAAATGCGAGAAAGAGTGTGAAGAAGGGAGATGTAGTGACAGTGTATGGAGAGGGAGAGAAACGAGGTAATTGGAAATTAGCGAAAGTAGAAGAACTAATTATAGGAAAGGACAAGGAAATTAGAGGAGCCAAAGTAAGAGTTGCAGGGAAGGGTAGACCAGTTTACCTGAAAAGACCGGTCCAGAAACTTTACCCGTTAGAGATTCAAGCTCGACCGGGTGGGAAAGGGAAGGAAGGGAATTCCCCTTCAGCTGAGTCAGAAGGTTCCTTGCATGAGTGTCCAAGACGAGCTACTGCAGTTATTTCCAAAGCGAAGACAAGGGCGATGCTTGATTCATAGATGAATCCTTTATGAATCAAGGTGGGTGGGGTGTTGTAAGTTCCCAGCGCAGTGCCGCCAGTTTCCCGCACAGCAGTTGCTTCTGCTACTTAATGTACAAATATGTATATAGTATTGCTTAAAATACGTCATAGTGATTCATTGTAATTTAATACCAACATTGATTGAGGCAAATATGTAAATTCAGTTGTGATCAGATCGTAGCGAGACGAGGAAGTCTCTTCGTAGCGAGACGAGATACTCTTTCCAATGAAATAAATCGATAGAATACAGTCCCCTGAATGTTATTGTGTGTGAACCAGTGTGTGCGGAGATCAAAGTGAAGATTCTGCAAAAGGCACAATCATGTAAATATTGCCAAATGTTTGTACAAAATAAATGACTGTTTTATGTTGAAAATGGACATGATCTAAAATTAATCATACAGAATTTTTTAGTGACGTTCTATTTCAGTACCCTGCCATTGTCTCTGGTGGGCTGTCCGTGTGCATTCGATCTGAAACAGTTGCTACTTTGCTGTCAAAAAATTTTGAATGTTTAAATGAAACTAGGGGCAAGTCATGCATTTTACAACCTCGTAAACTGTATGAGCCCCTATTTTTATGCCTATACCAAAGATATCAAATAAAAATACATAAAACAGAGAACATTTTTAGAAAGTTTTATCGTGAGGCCACGACCAGTTTTTAAAATATCTTTATTTCTGTTCCGGTCATCGCCAAAATTACACTAAAGCCGGGCTTGAATATACAACAAATTTTGAATCTCATCAAGTACAAAAATATTTAACATGTGACCAAAATATGCTCATGAAATCGAAATGAATAGCTAAATTTTCAAACTAGGCCCTTCTCAAGCCGGTTTTCATGAAGTTCACATTTCGGCCTTTGATTCTTGGCAAAAATGTTGACCACAACACGTGCGAAGCATCTGGGTCTCAAAGACTCAGCTAAAACATTGTGAGCCCCTATTTTCCTGACGATATGTTTGATACCTACAAACGCCGAAAAGTTTTTTCTTTTCATTTAGCTATTTTTCTTTTGAAATTGAGCTGAAGTTACATTAAGAAACATAGGATGGAAAATTTGAGGCATATAAAGTTAATTTCAACTTACATTTAATTCTCATATAACGTCTCTCTTTGTTTATTACGGTTTTAAATAAGCCACAGATCGACGTATACGGTATTTACTCCCATGTTCACGTCGCCATATTAACCTTCTTCCAATCACTCGATTACAAAACAAATCATCCCAAAACAAAGAATTCATAGTCGACTTTTAAAAGAATGACCGTTAATTTGTAAATCATTGAATGGAAAGCAAAAAATCGCCAGCTAAAACAGCTTCTTGCTAACTTTCTGCTTTGTTTTGAATGTAAATGCAATGAGCTTTGTTTCTGCCCGCGATTTTTTGGTCAGCGACGACAAATTTCCCACCTGTTTGGCGCTTACCTTTTCAAAAATAAAACTTTTCTCTCGTTGCTGCAATTTTTCAAAGACTGTTTTAATTTTCCCGCTCCTTTTCTTGCAACGTCAGCAAATCCGTGTTGATGTGCGCGGTCACTAAGTTTTGAGCGCTTTTCATCGAAAATATGTGACATAGAAAAAATTCTCCTCTTAAAGTTGTCACTGAGACAATAGTCAAATATAATATGGGTGCTAAAAGGATCATGGGAATAATCCTAGTTTTAAATAGGTTTAGCATATCAGTAGCTTCGTGGGGATGCTTTTAGCGACAGCTCCCAAAGCAAATGTAGTTTTAGAATATGCCAAATTTGGTTGTTGCTGAAACAATTTAAATTTCGAGTTGTCGCTTGTAGCATCACAATAAATAAATAAATTGTGTCAGTTCTACGAGGCACGACATTTTTTTATGTGTTAGCCAGTTGTTTAAAACGTCTTGCTATTCATGTGCCGAACACATTAAAAACAATACTGTCAATAGTTGAGATGAAATGCCTTTGGTAACTGTTTATTTTGCAGTGTACGGCATCAGCTTATCTAGGTTGTCGGCGACCATATATAGTTTTTGCAGTGTCTTTTTCAATTTGAAACTTCACACTATCCTTGGATCCCTAGTTATTATTTTAATTTAATTTTATTTTAATTTTGACTGATTAGGCCAATTTTACTTCATGGAGGTCCAAAAGTTTTTAAAATTTTGTTCTTGGAACATTGAGGGTCTTTCTGGAAAGTTACATGATGAAGTTTTTTGTCTATAATTAATTTGTTTGATTGTATTTCACTAGTCGAAAGTTGGTTAAACGATGCTAGTGTAGTGAATTTACCAGGTTTCTATTCTTTTTCAAAATTGAGGCAAAAATCTGAAAGAGCTAATAGGAATTCAGGTGATATTACCATGTTGATAAAATCTGAGCTAAGAAAAGGGGTTAAATTTTTGGAAAAGGAAGGTAGTGAGGAGTTTGTATGATGGAAATTGGAGAAAGATTTTTCATATGAAGCAAGATCTGTTGTATGTTTGCAGTGTATATATTCCTCCACAGAACTCTCCTAGAGAACAGAGATTAGTCTGTGGCCATTTTGAGTTATTACAAGAAAATATTTATAAATTTTCAAAATCAGGAAACATTTTATGTGGAGATCCCAATGCCAGATTAGATACTTTAGACAACTATGTTCATGAAATGGATGGGGTAACCTTTCCAATGACAGTTCTTACTAGCTCAATTGAACCACATAAGTCAAGGAACATTCATATTAATACGTATTGGAAAGCATTAGCTGAGTTATGTTGTGGGAATGAGTTGATTATTTTAAACGGCAGGATGAAAGGAGATTATATAGGTCAGTTTACTTGCCACACATATAATGGGGCTAGTGTGGTCGACTATACTATGGTATCCTCAGAGATTTTGCAATCAATCAAGCATTTTAGTGTGTCAAATACCACAGAATTCTTGCATCATTGCTTCCTTTCTTTTGCATTAGAAGCGGAGCCTCGATTGGGAGTAGATAAAGGAGAAACTTCAGAATTGCTCCTACTGCCTGCATCATTTGTTTGGAGTGACGACTTAAAAAATACTCATTGTGAAAATTTTATTAATAGCAATGTTTCAGGTGAGGTGAATACTTTACTTGAATCATTAAATGAGACTGATTCGGTAGTGAGCAAGTTTACTGACGTTATAGTTAATGTTTTGAGAAATGTCGTAAAAATTAGAAATAGGCAAACACCAAAAAAGAAACGAAAGCGCACAATCCAAAAACAGAAATAGTTTAACACGAGTTGTTACCTATTAAAGAAGGAATTTTAAAAATTGGGTAGTTTACTCTCAAAATACCCCAATGATCCTTTTTTAAGACATAAGTTTTTTGCTACTAAAAAGATTATAAGCGACTTACTAAAGGGCTTAAACGAAATTTTCAAAGCGAACTGTTAAATAAGATTGAACTAATGGAGGAGTTTTGGATATGTGTTTTTTATATCCAGGCATTTTCCCATCACATCAGACAATAACAACTATTTTCTGGGTTGCTAATTCCAGTGGGGTACATTAACTCCAGTAATTCACAGTGCATCAGTTGTATTTTTATGTGTGTTTATTATGTTACTCTGAGTGTATATCCACACCGGGAATGCTTGAAAAATATGCCTGGCCACAGTGGGAATCGAACATACAACCTTTGGAATACTAGCCCAATGTTCTGCCAACTGAGCTACGCGGTCAGGTCTGTTTGAGTATGTGATATTTTGGAACTGAATCTATTTCTTAGGATATCAGTGCAATCTAGTAATCTTTATTTTTTCTGTGTTGGTGTTATGCATATAACATTCTTAAGTTAAAAAATAATCTCATATCATAGTCATAGCAACCTGCACTATTTTATTTAATCATCAAATATTTCATGAGAAATTTCTAAAGGTGGGGGGAGTTACTTTATGCATATATTTTTAGTAACTAAATAATAAAGCTATTAATGAATTCGGTTTTGGATGATATGAAGGATTGGTATCAAGCGACAGTTGTTATCCGCCGGCGGGTCATAGGTCACAGGTTACAAGTCACAGTTTCATGTAAAAAACATGCCTGTTTGTGTGTCGCAGAGAATATAGTGTATCGCAATAGACAATTCCTATTATAGACTAATTCTAGGCAAGGATATGCAAATAAATCACTACAGCTAGAAAGAGCATACTGAAATGAGTAAAATTACAAAGTTTGGTTGCGAAATGTTGTATAATGCAGAAAATATAGCCTTGCAAAGTTTGCAAATTATGTATAATTTTCTGCACGCGATACAAAAGTATACAAAATTTGCAAGGACAAGGCTATATCTTATGCATTTCACAACATTTTGCAACCAAACTTTGCAATTTTACTCATTTCAGTATGCTCTTTCTAGCTGTAGCGATTTATTTGCATATCCTTGCCTAGAATTAATCTATAATAGGAATTGTCTATTGCGATACACTATTCTTTGCAACACGCAAACAGGCATGTTTTTTACATGAAGCTGTGACCTGCAACCTGTGTTTTAGACCGGTTATCCGCCTCAGCTTCAGTAGTTAACACAAACTTTGTCCCTGATACTTTGTGCCTTTTATCAGGGTGACAAAAAAAGGATATGTCACTGATATCGCTTTCTGTCCTGCAATTTTAATAGTGTAGTTGGGATGAGGAACAGTTTCATCACTTTCAGGACAACATCATAAATGTTCGCCCCATATGCGATTAAAGTGATATTGCCTCGACCATTATATGATATCCTAAACATTAAACTGTTATGACTGATACATACCAATGGTTAAATGAATCTAAAATAAAACCTGGTCTAGGAACAGACATGGTATTTGTACACACAAGGATGGTACACACAATGTTATTGGACAATGATATTGTGCAGGGTAAAATCATCAAGTTGGTGTATCTGATGGGAATGTTGTTGTAATTGAAAGATAAAACAGCAATAAAAATAACATCAGTGTTGAATTAGATAAGATGAAGACAGTCAAATTTTAATATGGCCCAGCAATAGGTTAGCTTACTTATGCTGTGTTTTAGAGGTTGGTTGAGAGGAATAAAATACGCATTTGAAGCTATGCAATTCATAACCATGACAAAAGGATTGTATACCCCAAGAGTAGTGCATCAAATAATTTATGGACAGTTTGTCAACCACAAAGGTGGAGCAGGAAACAACTATGCCAAAGACCTGAAAATGGAGGACATTGTGAGGAACAACAAAGATAGTTCGAATGAATTATGTGCAAACAAAACTTTAAAAGTGGTACAAAGAAGTTTGTCAGCAGAATCCACAGCTCATATGCATGCAGACAAGTAGGCTTATGAAAGAGAAATGATAGAAACCATTCATAAAATTAAGCCATTCGCCTTTCAACCTGGAAAGGAATACAAATCATTTCATTGAATCACAAAGTCTCCACTGGAAAAACTGGACATTGTCATGCATAGCCAATGGTTGACCGATCACAAAAAGAAACTATTTAAATCTCTGTCAGCCCTTGTTGAATTAGAAAATGAAGATGATGAAGACAGGGATGAGGACAATTAATGCCAATGATAGCAACAAAGATAATGTTAGTGACTAGTATACTTATCAGTAGTAAATGCCAATTTGCTCCTTAATTTGATGATATATCAAAAACAGTCTCATCTTTCCATATTAACAACCCCAGTTTAACACTGGACGAAAAAACAGATTTGCAAAAAATTTGCACACTTGCAAATTAGTTGCAAATTCAATAACTAATTTTGCAATAAATTTGCATATGAAGTGTTTTAGATTTGCAACCACTAAATTTACTTCAAATTTGCAAGCTGCTTTGCACAATCTGCAAATTTATTTGTAACTTTACAACAAATTTGCCAGCAAAGTAAATAATGACTTTGCCATAAAAAATTTCCTGTGGCATATGTATATTTAAATTTACAACAAATTTGCCAGCGAAGCAAATCTGTTGCATATTTATTACAAATTTTAACTCTTCATGACTTTGCAAGAAATTAATAACGGTTTTGCAATATGAAATTTCAATGGCAAATTTATATCTAAATTTACAACAAATTTGCAAGCGAAACAAATTCATTGCATATATTGGCTTTGCAAGAAATTACTAACGCCTTTGCCACATGAATTTTCAATGGCAAATTTATATCTAAATTTACAACAAATTTACAAGCAAAGCAAATTCATTGTGTGTTTGGACCTTTAACCTTATAACTATAATTTTGATCTAGACAAGTCTAGACAAAAATTTCATCACAGCTTGAAAGAGCATCACAAAATTAGTAATATTCCAAAGTTTTGTTGCGAAATGTTGTAAAATGCGGATAATATAGCCCTGCGAAATTTGCAATTTTCAGTAATTTTGTATTACAAACAGGAAATTGATAGATTGGGGTGTTGGGGTATCTATATAAGGGTGCCCATTATTTCTAGCCAGGATTTGGAGTTATCTTTGAAGTTATCTTGCTGTTTGCTTTTTCATATTTTCTCATGTATACATAGGGTGTACATGCTTTGCCTTTCTTGATTTGAACAAGACCTAAATTTGGTCAAACAATTTATTGCTACCAAGCTACATGCATGCGATCAAAGGCAAAGTGACTATTCTTGACTCGCCTGTTAAAGGAGAAAGCACCATTCTTGTGCCATCGGATTCAGAAGGCACTCCAGGCAGACCACCGAAGGAATGCAAGCAAGATTCAGAATCAGAAAACTCTCATGAATGTATGAATACTACTTATTCTGACAACTCTAACACTGATAGCGACCTGGGAAAAGGTAAACGAGAGAATGTTTCCCCAACCAAATTAACACCTGAGGTTTGGGAAGATGTTCCTATTACAAAATACACAACTCTCCCACCTGACATTGATGGAAACTCAGTTTACGAGTTACCATTTGATGCAAATTATCGCATGCATTTTTCTGTTGACGGTTGTAAATGGAAGAGATATATGCCCTCTAAACGTTTTGGATTTAAAGGGATGTGTCGACTAGCCCACTGTGCAGGTTTGTTCCTATCGCTGTCATACATGTCCTGTTGTCATAAAAAAGAAATCCGAATCTGCTGTTGCTGCTCTCAAGAAAAAGTTTGAAGCCAATCCAGCAATGAAGCCTCAAAGAGCTGTTAATGCATTAATTTCAGAAGCAATTAAACATGGTCAAGCATGGGATGAAATCGAATATTTAACTGACACTCTTCTTAACAGCAGCTTGCCGAAAAATGTCAAACAGAAAGTGTGCAAGGAACTTCACCCTGACGAACACAGTTTTGAAGCCGTTCAGATACTCAAAAATTTGCTTGACAAAAAGACCCGCTTTATATATTCAAAGTGAATGACAACCAATTCAACAGTGATGAGGCAACATTTGTATTTTCTACAAGCACTGGTAGTAAGATGAAGCTCGCAGCGACCATGACTCCGTGACCAAGATTTATCTCACAAATTTGCATACTGCTTTTTCTATAGTTTGGCAATTAGCTGGCTGTAGAACACAGAAAGGAAGTTGATTCAGACAGTGTATAATGACAATTAGCAATTTTTAAACCTTACTTATTATTTTTCAGACACTGTCCAAAAATAAATTTCATGGAAACAATAATTTTGCATAATGTTTTCACCAGACAATCGGTACCGACAAATGGTTCATTTGGGACCGAATTTTTGGACTATTTCTCAAAATTATAGGGGTATCACACCCCTTCATACCTCCGGTAATGTATCGATCAATTCGAAACTTCACCATCCCCCCCCCCCCAGGGCCGACCCCGGGAATTTGAACTTTTTGAAATTTGACTGATCAAATTCTCCACCCCCTGTGCAAAAAATGTCTTCAAATGCCCCACTGTAGCAAGAAATTAAGCGTTCAAATGCCCCACCTTCATATGAAAATTATGAAACAGTAAATACAAAAAGTACAAAATATACGGAAATGTTTTTCGACAAGATAGCGAAATTCACGTAAAAAGTTTGGATACCTTGTGGAAATTTAACAGTTTTACACAATTATGTAGTACATACCTTCAAATGAAAGACATAGATTTTCCATGCCCATTTCTTTGAGCCAGTTTTTCCACAAAATTGAGACCGTTTCCCTCGAAATCTGAGAAAACTGTATTTGCCGCCAATGCGAAGTATTTTTCGTGCATGCAGGAAGCACGCGAAAACGGGCAAAATTTTAAGACTTCCAGTTCAAATTCCCCACCCCGTTATCAAATGCCCCACCACATGGAAGGCCTAGAACGTCAAATTCCCTACTCCCTGGAGAAGACTTGAAGTCAAATTCCCTGGGTATGCCCGGGGTGGAGGGGGGATGGTGAAGTTTCGAACTGATTGATACATAATATCTGGTAATATGTACACATTTATAGTGTGCATGAGCATTCCTCTACGAGATGTTGTGTGTCAGAATTGATACAGTTTTCGACAGCTTTTTGAACAAAATTATACAGAAAAACAGGTTTTTAATGGAACATTAGAGTTGAGCGATGACAAACTTAACATAAGATTAATTGTTTCAGTAGTAGCTTCAGAGTATCCACACATCTTCTTGTTTGAAGTCTGGAAGACACTTTTCTGGATTCACTCATTTCATTTGCATCCAACTATCACAACATAATCAAATTGAAATCTTCATCACTTAACTCTCGATGGAATTGCAAATATGCATGCAGTGACTCAAGTTCTCTGGCGTGAGTCGATTGTGAAGTTGAGTGGAGATCAATTTCATTAAACTGAAAGATCTTTCCACTTCCACTGTTGATGGGGGACAATTGCAGCTAAAGACAAGATATATGTAATGTCAGGGTGACGGATGGAATATTTACTACCCATCCATGCTTCTAACATAATTTCAAAGATAAACATTTTGGTTTGGTTTAAGAGGCATTGCCTGTAATGTTCAAGCAAAGTTGGAAATCGGCCCAAAATCCGCAATTTTGAAACTTTGTCAGAATAAAGTCTATCACATGCCTGATCAAACGAACTACCTTATTTTCTTGGAAAATTGAAATTTTTAATTTGAGGCACCTTTACTTTAATACCCCTTTTTTGCCTGTCAGAACCAGAAAAAGGCCAAATTGAAAAATTGCTCAAAAATCACCAAAAACATCAACGTAAATGATATTGGTCTAGACTGTTAACTCTCATAACATACCAAGGGTGGTGTAGTTTTAGCATATAAACCTCTGCAGGCAACATTTTTTTCATTTGCAAGAAAATGCCTGTGAAATCCCTAAAATGCGACTTTTTCTTGAGTGCTATCCCAGCTACTTGCGCAAGAAGACTGGTGATGAGACTTAAAATTTCAAACAAATGTCATGATAGGTCAAAAAATCTCTTTTTTAACATGTAATTGTTGTTATGAGTATTATTGAGGTAATGTTGATATCTTTTAGATCAACACATGTAGAATGTTAAAAATATAACATACCATAAAGAAGTACAAAGCAGGCACATAGTAGTAGTAGTTCGTGTTAGTTATGGATGTGCTTACAAGAACACCTATTTAGGTATGCAATCATGGCATCAGAATATACCGCCTTCGCTCACCCTTTAACGCTGATGCCAAAATGACTGGTCATGGAACACAGTTGGGTGATTTTCAGGTTGCTGATTTCTTCTTGTGTCATTTGGCACAGGCTTTTGCCTGAAAACAACACTGATGAGCTACATCCTGCTTTAAAGTTTCTACCATGTTTGCGTTCACCACAGCTTGGTGCCTCGTGAATTCTGCTTCGTCATCCGATTCTGTGGCACCTTTTCTCTTTGATGCCATTCTAAAAAAAACGACGATATCTGCTAGTGACGAAGAAACTCTACAACGGTAAAGACTTGTTTCCCATTTTGATCTTTCAGTTGTCGCATTTCCTTTGACACGTTATCTGGGTTAGCCTTCACACCTGTTTTTACACCATTGTTAAATTTGTTCTCCAGGAATGTTCTCTGTTTTGCACTGAACTGGTGGCCTGTTCTTTTGGGGTCCCGACCAGCCCATCCTTCTGAAACAGACGTTGTACCCACTTCTGTCGACATTGTAATTAATGATTGTCCCCCTCTCTCCTCTTCCAGAGGGTCTGCGTAGCTTATCTTTGCCCTGTCCAATAAAGGAAATTCTGGTTTTGTTGAAAATTGTCTCCCATACATCAGTTGTTGCTGCAGATGCCCATGAGACATATAGGATTTTATGCAGCTGTCTTCTGGGCAGGAAAACAAATAGCTATCAGCTGGATCAGTACCAACTTGCTGTTCATCAATGGCTGGTCGCTCTTCGTTAGTTGAACTGTCTGGATGAGAAGATACTCCCTTTGCTTGTCTGGGCTTTATTACCACAAAGTCGCCTGTACCTGGTTCGACCACGATCCATTTGAACTCACTATCATGTGGGATTTCTAAATAAACTTATGAACACATTTCAACAAATCACACACCTAAATGAAAGTATTTGCACTCCATAGTCTACATAACTGTTAATTACGAGCCATTTCTTGAGCATGTTTTGCCAGTAAATAATCAATGTTTACCTAAGACTGAATAATACTTTTCATCTACCAACCAATTAGTTCATACCTTTAAATGATGTCCAGGACTGAAATCTGCTGAAATGGGAAGCTACTGCGAGTTTGTCATGTCAGCACAGGACCATACAATGCAGGAATCTTGTTGTACTCATTGCTAAAGTTCCCAAATCTCTACACCGTGCATGTTACACAATCTTTTGCCCTACAAGAACATACAATTACAATGGTAAATATAAAAAGAGTAGTTATACCGCGGTCATTTTGATATACATGGTCCAAAAAGCAAATGTATGTGACTTTGAAGATGCATCAATGATGAACCTTTTGTACTTGTACTTTTTGTCATGAAAGGCATCTGACATATCACTGCAAGCTCTATGATTCTGTCTTCTTTTTCGCCATCAGTAAGGTTCTCCAGAAATGCTTTAAAGTGCAGACGTTGAATAGCTTTATAAGCAATTTTATGGCAAAAGACGGATCTGTTGTATTGCTTTCCTCTGAGAACACCCTTGATGGACCCTTACAACCCCAGACTTGATAAACAATTAATCCTGCAAATAAAGGTTTTATTTTACTACTATGACACTGTCCAGGAAGAATTAATGAGAAATCACACATGTGTTAAGCATGAGCGATATTATCAGTATTTTGCCAAACACAAGTATTTCCTTTGAATACAATTTCAGTCAATTTTCCTTGCCAAACAATTTCTTTAGCATCTGTAAAAGTTCAAGAAAAAGCAATGCTGACATCGGAACTAATCAGTGGTATTTATAGAAAAAATAACACAATTACCTCCAGTTGGTAATCACAAATTAGAAAATTGATTGAAATTGTATTAGAAAGAAAACATGGCGAAGTAATACCTTAAGTCCTCCATCTTCAAAAATCTTCAACAATGCAGACAGAAAAGACATGATGGTGTGGAAATCACCTAGCCATACGACAAACTTGTCATAATATTTGTGTTCTTTCCATCGAACATGCTGGATTTTTGAATATACAACCTTGTCAAAAACCAAGACAGCATACTTCAATTTCAGTTATTCTATGATGCTCTTGCTTTGTTGAAGAATTTCTTTAATGGTGGCATATTCAATAGGCAATGCATTAATAACTGGAAGGTAACCCACACTTTGAACATCGGGTATTTCTTCATGAAGCATGGTGTTGAAGCCAGTCCATCCCGGCAGTGGTGTTTTGTCATTGGCACAAACCATGTTGCTGAGGACATAAGCCAAATCGAGCTTGTAAGCTGTTCTTCCTGCATCTCTCAATGCAATGGACATAGGCTGGGCGTCTTGATGGATTTCATGGAAAGTTGCCGTCTTTTTCATTCCAAGGCTGTGTTCCACAATGACACAGTTAGGCACTTCCACAGTTTGTTGTGACTTCTTGGTGAATCTGTACGGCCATCTCTGGAAAAAATAATCCCATTTGTAATATGTGTTTGCTTTGCAATCCCTTTGCAATCGATATTGTCATACACAAGGTTAAAATACTCCTCTGCCACAAAGTTCCTTGGGATAACATTTGACGTATTTATGGTTAACTGTGCAAGCGCAGAATCATATTATATTAATCATATTTATCAGATAATGCTAGAGATTTGCGCATATAGAAACAATCTTCACAGCTTGCTTCTCATTAACTTCAACATACTCCGACGCTTCTGGGTCTTCTAAAAATCCAAGGAGCCATGCAATGAAATAAAAAATGAGTGGCGTACCTAACTTCATAACGCTTTCTCCAGTGATGTCGGGTGAAAGTGGCGGCAAATTCTCATACCAGGTTTGTGTACTAGAACACAAGGTGTTTTGCAACATACACATAATGTTATAAATCTCTTTCAGTCTAGTCACCTTTTTGTGATTCTTTAACAACAGGTCATCCAAGACTTCATCTTCACTCTCCATCTCACTTTGCGATATTTGACTCTCTTCGTCTAAGTAATGTTCCACCACGACACCTTGACAGATACTTTGAGCGTAGACGTATGGTTGATAACACCATCTGTGTCACCAGGGTACTAATTCTCCCCGGCTATTTACACCCGGGGAAACGAAAGCATTAGCGAAGTCTAAAGTTCATCAGTGATCGCAGGCGTGGCTCACCAATGGTGTTGAGTGGGAGGTCATCCTCACTGATCTCAAAATATGTATCAGACTGTCGTTACTGCATGACGACAGTGAAATAACAAACATTTCTTGCAAGATTTTGTCAATTTCAATCTAAAAACGTCTAAAAGAATGGAGCAGTTTAGTTTTAAGAACATTTAATCGAATGTTTTGTGAAGCGTTTGTGGTTGAATTTTACATTTTAATAAGGTGGTCTTACACCCAAAATGAAGGCCTCGGACCATTTTTAAATTATGCATAAATTGAATCATAAATAATGTTTCAATGATGTGGCAAAAAAGGTTTGTGATAGGATGAAAAGAAATAAAACAATTATGTTTTTTGAAGCCCTAGCTATTGTTTTTCGCCTTAGCAATGGAAAAATATATACAACAAACTGTTTTGTTTTCCTTTTTGTTAATATCTGCCCCTCCCCTGGACAGTATTTTTTGTCTATTGAGTAATAAAGCCGCTGACTATAGAGTACTGCTGCTTTATACATGTTTTCAAAACGTTTTCATCAGATGACGAGCCAGACAGCTCCAGATTGGCAGCTCCAGATTGGCGAATCTGGAGCCAGCTCCAGATACAATTTCAATCTGGAGCTGGAATGACTAGTTTG